>JAVJIF010001683.1:0-192510 GCA_038442645.1 Agave tequilana
TTTCACCAAAAGCTTACCTTGAGTTCTTACCTTCAATGTTACCTTGAATTGGAGGCAGTTAGCGCATAGCCCATAAGAGTCGAGTGTTGGTCTCTTCCACATTACATCATTAAGATACGCAAGCATGAAATGATACAGAGAGACTCACAATTCCATCGTCATGAGCTATCGATGGCACTCGCAAGGCAAGGCTCTTTCGATGCTTTTAGACTCACTTGGAAGACAGTTGTACCAAAAAGAAAGGTAAAATAGAAAAGAAGAAGAGAACTAAAAAGAACATACAAGGAAATAGCATTTATTTGATTTCATAACAATCGAAGAAAGAAATAAAACCTTACACCAATTGTCACTTTTAGCTCAAGCTTCAGTCTTATTCTTCGATGAAAGTTGATCTCCTCAGAATTACATAAATGAAAACTAAATTACATGAAAAAGAAAAGCAAAAACCTAAACTAAGAAATGAAAAACTAGGCTAAATCCTAATCTGCCTTCTCCTCCTTGCTCAGCTAAAACCAGTATTTATAGGCAAAAAACCTAAAGGAGAAGATCCCAGGAAGATTGGGGAATATCCTGGTCTGATGTATTTCCCGTATCTTCTTCTGATTTTCTTGTTTTTTCTTCAAAAGTTGACAAAACAGCCTTTGATTGTGCTTGATTCAGGGAGGATTCTTCTCAACCTTCCTTATATGCCAAGATTTTGCCTTGATTCAGGGAGGATTCTTCTCAACCTTCCTTATATACCAAGATTTTGCCCACAGGGAGGATTCTTCTCAACCTTCCTTATATGCCAAGATTTTGACCTGATTTCTTCATCTTGATTCAGGGAGGATTCTTCTAAACCTTCCTTATATGCCAAGATTTTGCCCTGATTTCTTCATTTCAAATTTATTCTGAATTAATCAGAATTTGGTGGGCTTTTGGGCTTGTTTCTCTTCATCTCCTTAAGGAATGGGCCTGCAAATAAATTAAACATTTAATTAGGACAAAGCAGATTTTATTCTATAATAAGTATGGAAATATGATAATAAATGTGCAACATTAGTGACAATCAGTTGGTCATAGCCGAACTGTCGGGCAAAACGATTCGGCATATAAGGCTCGATCGTGCACGAGTTCCCTTGCCGAAAGAGCAGATACCCGGGCCAGATATTGATGAGCCACCAGAAGACTCCCGATGGCAACCTCGTGAAGTCGTCCGGGCCTGCGAGGTCAGCAAATTTATCCCCATAAGAGGCACCAGTAATATCGGGGAAACAGCGGTTGAGATGGTAATTCGAAGCGTTCAGAATACATTTCCGAACGTAGAACATATAGTTGTTGGACCAGCTCGAGCTCTCCAGCCGCTGCACAAAAGGGACAAACCCCTCGGATCGGGACACTGGCGTCATCAGTGAGGGGCAGTGCATAACGTACCAAGCCATTAGGTACGTGTAGGGAAGCTCTACCCGGGGGTTAGGGGTCTTTACTCTCGGTCTCCCCTCCGAGTCAACCTTCGGTCTACCGTGGGAATCGACGATGGCCTCTACTTTGCACAGGCTCTGAGTCAGGGCCCGCAATCCGCTTTGGATTCCAGCTACCATTGCTGGAAGGAGAGCGATGGACCTACCGTAGGCCAACAGCACCGCCGGATACACCACGTCGGCAACAATCACTTCATGCGGGCAGTGTCGGCACTACACAGCGCTTCAACCACAGCATGAGGAAGCCCGCCAGTAGTGCCCGGTTAGAAATGGGGATCTGGGCCTGGTGATGGAAACTTTCAAAAACCGTGTCAGGTTTGAAAGTGTCTTCATTCGACTCTGTGGTGTAAGAACTCACAGAGGCGTTGATCCTCTCAGCGATTTCCTCATCGGAGCTGGGAGCTAGAATGATCACTGAGTGATCTTTCTCAGTTATACCATTAAACAGGTAGCTCGCCCAAGACATCTGCTTAACTCCTCTAGTTCTCCAGGAGGTTATTTGGCCGCAGATGTGGAAGTGACATAACACTTCCCAGTAGGTCTCATATACCCGAGGGCACTCTTTCTTCAAGAGATGAAGCTCCTCGGAAGTTGGGACGTATTCCTCATAAGGGGCATCTCCCATAACCAGTCCCGAAACTTCATATAGTTCATGCAGGGCGAGCCCCATTTCCCCGACCGGGGTGAAGAATGTCCCCGTCAAAGGATTGTAATGCTCCAGAATCCCGTAAAAATTGTGGGAACTCTGCGGGATGCCATATTGCACAGCCATGACCGCTTCGTACAGTCCCACCTGGTCTAACAGACCTCCGAGTTCGGCGAGGACAAAGCCCACCATCTTGCCCCACCAAGACTTGTCGGAGGAATGAACCCACCCAAGTGGGCGGAAGTCAACGGGAAAGTCACCCCCCACCTTCATGAATTCATTGATGAAGGTAGTGCTGAGCTGAGGAGTTTCCCCTACTGGGTACTCAGACCTGAATAATCCAGGAAACAAGCCAAAAACTTCCTTCCCGTGTCCGCCAGGGTGTACCTTCCTGGCGCCCAGTATGCCGAGCGAGACACTGGGGACAGATCGGGCAAACTCCCATTCCATTGCCCGGGGGACAGACATGTGCTGGAGATAGGATAAAGCATACATTCTCTCCATATTAGGAAGAAAGAATTTCCTACCCCCTATTTGGCGAAGCCACTTATAATCGCCGTCATGCAAAATGTGACCGTCCTCGCCGATGTTGTCCCCAAAGAAGAAGACGGGTTTCTTTAACGGAATACGTGATTCCGTCTCAAAATCTACGTCGGTCATGATTTCTCAGAAGGTCCTCATGTCGACCTTGGAGAGCCTCTCCCTTCGCTCCTTCGACTTGTCAGCAGTCACCGGAGCAGTCCTCTGCAACACGAAGGTTAGATTGCGGTCAGCACCGCCTACGTGCCCGAAGTGACACTTTTTGAGAGAGGGTCGGAGAAATATCGCACTGCAAAAGAGAATAATACTTGATCAGAAAAGATATTGATTAAGTGTTTACAACTCAAACGCAGAAATGAACCCAGACGCGGAGATCATCAGAATCTGCGTTCAGATCCAAAGATCGCTAGGCTAGCATGGAACCCGCGTTTTTGAAAGTCCAAGACTTATAAAAAAAATTCTAAGTATTGGACTCAGACGCGAGATTCATGAGGACCAGCATCTGATTTCACAGGACGCAAGAGTCATAAGAAATCTGCGTCTGAATCTTTCACACTTAGAAATATTCTAAGTGTTGAATCCAAAACGCAAGGTTCATTCGGGCCCTGTGTTCAACAAGCAGACGCAGATTCGAGCAGATAAAAGAAGCAGAGGTCATCAAACCTGCGTCCTGTTTATCGACTCAAGAACCGCGCCTGATGATCAAACACGGGCATGAGCCCGCGTTGGCGGTTCATATTCAAAAGGACTTTAAGAGTTCAAAGAACTCTATAAACCCTTTTAATGGTGGAAACCAAGTTCGATGGTTTTCTTTACCTGAAATAGGGACTTCCTGCATGGAGAAACTGCCCATCTGAGTCTCAGGGACGACCGCCCTTGAAGACGAAGCAGTATACTTGGCCTTTGGTGCCATTGCGATCAAGGATCCGATGTTAGATGAAGGAAAAGAGAACAAAGGAAGCTCCTTTCTCAAACCCTAACAGATGCAAACGAAGAAGAAAGAGAGTCTAATGATGACTCTTGAAGGACTGTTGCCTTTTATAGGCACAGTGATTCGCAAAGATACGTGACGCTTGGCTCGATGCCTAATCACCGCCTGACGCGTGGACAGCGCTTTAAATGCAGCGCGAAGTTCGCACGCCAAAAAGAAGATGTCCCCTCAATTCTACAGGACACGTGGCAACATACTCATGGCACGGATTCGCATCCAACAGTCGCGTCTTCATCTCTAAAGACGCGTCCCTTCTAGGCTAAAGTTGCGTCAGCTTCACAGAGCAAAAGCTGCGTCTTCACCCAAAAGATGCGTCCTTCCGAAGATCGCACCTGTTCGACCCGGCCAAAGTCGCGTCTACCTCATGCAGTAATAGTCGCGTTGTCATCCCAAAGAGACACCCCTATAGAAGGCGCGTCTTTAAAGCGGTATCACCCCTGCGTCTACAGAACTGGCGTGTAGTCCTTACTTCTGCAATTCAGTTCAAAAGTACACTGGCACAAGCAGACGACTGCCCACCCTGGTTTAAAGTGCACCAACGACAAACTCAAAGCATCGGGGAGGTTTAGACTGTGTATCTAGACACTCAACACGATCAGTTTTTGACGGCTTCAAAAGTTCCACAGTACACTCACGAAGGCCATACTCCAAACAAGATCAAGCCCGGAGCTTTGTCAGTCCAAATCATAAAAGTGGATTCAGCTAGAGTCTAAAGTATTTCGAAATCCGTCCCAGCTAACTGCGGAATATCGAAAACTTTGGAGGGGGTTCTGTAGGCTGTCTAAAAATCATTAAAGACAAGTCATCAAAAGCAGAGTCCCAAACTCCAGACGCAGGGCTAATCTTAGCCAACACTGCAGCACCAAGGCGCGCAGGTCGACACCCGCGTCATAGCCAGCACTGCATCACCAGGGCGCGTGGGTCGAAACCCGCGTCTCAGCAGCACTGCAGCACCAGGGCGCGCAGGTCGACACCCGCGTCATAGCCAGACTGCAGCACCAGGGCGCGTGGGTCGAAACCCGCGTCTCAGCAGCACTGCAGCACCAAGGCGCGAGGGTCGAAACCCGCGTCTCAGCAGCACTGTAGCACCAAGGCGCGAGGGTCGAAACCCGCGTCTCAGCAGCATTGCAACACCAAGGCGCGTGGGTCGAAACCCGCGTCTCAGCCAGCACTGCAGCACCAAGGCGCGTGGGTCGAAACCCGCGTCTCAGCCAGCACTGCAGCACCAAGGCGCGTGGGTCGACACCCGCGTCTCAGTTGTAACTGCCCTGGTTATGGGGTCAATCACGGCCCACATAACGGGGAAAGTTAACCCCCATTATGGAGTGTTTTTAGGGGGCACGTTCGCCCCTGAAACCTCTAAATAGCCCCACTTGCTATTGAGAAGGGGTCAGTCGGTCAGTCAGTCGGTCGGTCAGTGAGTCGGTTAGTCAGTCAGTCGGTCGGTCAAGAAGAACTTGACTTGAGAGCTTCCACAGAGAAGGAAAGAGAGTCCAACTCTTCAGCTAACTTGCTGCGTACAAGTTAACCTTTGCCTACAATCTCTTTGAGATTTCCGGTCGACAGAGCTGTGTTACTCCGTCTACCATCCGAAGAGAAGATCCCCAAAAGTTCTTGACGATCACCCGGTCAACGGAAAACAAGATTCACTTTCCATCGCCACCTGAAGAACCCAGCACTAAACAAAGGGGAGATTCAAGACTCAACATCTTCCCTCCCTTGTAGTCGGGGCATTAGTTTGCTGTAATCTTTCAATTGATTCAAGGAAACTTTACGCGAACCATTCTCCGTACCAAACATTGTGAAAGGTACTTTAGAAAAGAAACTGCATCAGGATAGGTGAAATAGGTCTTGAACCTTCCATAGCGAAAGTTTTATCGGACTTACTGGCTAATCAGTGAACTAGGTCTTGAACTGTTAGCCGTTAGTGTAAGCCAAGTCAACAAGCTTCACACAGTGACTTTTCAAATCAACTTTGGTTCTCGGTTGTGTCCGTTTTGGCCCTGGACATTCTTGGTTTCAGAGAGTATCTTTAGGGAATAACAACCTCCATAGAAATTTCCAAAGAGCCGACCCAACTCTATACTCACATAGGTGATCGTCCTATTAAGAGTAGTCTACTCTACTCCACTTGTTTAGTAACAAGATATAGGCATCATTAAAAGCGTTAAGCTTATCCTTAATCCACTTGTAGAAAAGCACTTATGTGCACCTTAGGAATGAATTGGAGTCAAGCTTCCAAGTGTTTACTTGCTGAGTCAATCATAACTAGTTTTTCCTCTTAAACTTAGTCCGTGGGATCTCCAGTCGCTAAGTGAGGTTTCCATTAAGCTGACTCGGTAAGATTAGGCTTTTAGACCCATTCCCCTCGATGCGCAGTTTATACGCTCTCCACTTAAACTTTAGTAAGCGGATCCGCTAAATTATCTTTTGATGAGACAAAGTCAATAGAGATAATTCCATTTGAGAGCAACTGCTTCACAGTATTATGTCTACGACGAATATGTCTAGACTTACCGTTGTATATAACATTTTGTGCCCTAGATATAGCTGCTTGATTATCACAGTGTATGCATATAGCGGGCACTGGCTTTTGCCATAATGGTATATCGTCCAAAATTGTCGAAGCCATTCTGCTTCTTCTCCGGCCTTATCTAAGGTTATGAATTCCGATTCCATAGTGGAACGGGCAATACATGTTTGTTTGAAAGATTTTCAGGATACCGCTGCTCCTCCTAGAGTAAATACATATCCGCTAGTTGATTTTGATTCCTCAGAATCTGCAATCCAATTAGCATCACTGTATCCTTCAAGTACAGGTGGATCTGTCCATATCTCAAGGCATATTCTTTGGTATGTGATACGTACCCCAATACTCGTAGTAGAGCAATCCAATGTTGATCACTAGGATTACTAGTGTATCTGCTTAACTTGCTTACAACGTAAGCAATATCGGGTCTAGTGCAATTCATCAAATACATTAGACTTCCGATAATCTGAGAATACTCCAACTGGCGTATTCCAGTTCCTGTATTCTTATGAAGGTAGATGTGTGGGAGAAAAGGATTAGTATTCTCTTTTATCCCATGATCCTTGAATCTTTCTATCATCTTATCCACGTAGTGAGATTGAGATAGATTGATTCCATCTGGTATTCTGGTGATTTTAATTCCTAAAATTACATCAGCAACCCTCAGATCCTTCATGTCAAAATTGTTGGATAACATTCTTTTAGTGGACTTAATAATTTCAATATTAGTCCCAAGTATCAACATGTCGTCTACATAAAGACAAACGATGATACACGCATTTCCAACTGTTTTAGTGTAAACACACTTATCACATTCATTGATAGTGAATCCATCTTTGATCATGACACTATCAAATTTCTCATGCCATTGTTTTGGAGCCTGCTTTAGACCGTATAAGGATTTTATCAATTTACACACTTTGTGTTCTTGGCCCTTGACTATAAATCCTTCAGGTTGCTCCATATATATTTCTTCATTTAATTCACCATTTAAGAATACAGTCTTGACATCCATTTGATGGATATCTAAGTTATGCAATACTGCAATTGCAATCAATATCCGAATGGATGTTATTCTTGTTACTGGTGAATAAGTATCGAAGTAGTCAAGTCCTTCTTTTTGTCGATAACCCTTGGCTACTAATCTAGCCTTGTACTTATCGATAGATCCATCGGGTTTTAATTTTCTTTTGAAAATCCACTTACGCCCAATTGGTTTACTGCCCGGAGCCAAGTTTGCCAATTCCCAAGTATGATTACTTAGTATGGATTCTATTTCGCTATTTATAGCTTCTTTCCACATTTGTGCTTCTGGGGTTAATATAGCCTCTTTAAATGTTTGAGGTTCGCTTTCAATAGCGTATGCTATGAAATCTGGACCAAAAAATTTTGAGATTCTAGATCTCTGACTTCTTCTTGGTTCAATTTCCGCATTAACAGTCGGTTCCTCGGGGCTTTCGTCCCTGAATGCCATCTCATGTGCTCTTTTCCCAGAAGTCTTATCTGTTTCCCGTTTATATGGAAAAATATCTTCAAAGAACACAACATCTCTAGATTCGATAATCATGTTTACATGAATATCTGGTATCTCTGATTTATGAACCAGAAATCTGTAGGCACTACTATTCAAGGCATAGCCTATGAATATGCAGTCCATAGTTTTTGCTCCCAACTTAGTCTTTTTAGGTAATGGTGCTAGTACCTTTGCAAGGCACCCCCACATTTTGAGGTAATGATAGGAAGGTGTCCTTTCATGTCATAACTCAAATGGTATAAGATCAAGTTTCTTATGGGGTACTCTGTTTAGAATATAATTTGCAGTTAACAGAGCTTCCCCCCACAAGTTCTGCGGAGCTCCAGAACTTACGAGCATGGAATTGACCATCTCCTTTAAAGTTCTGTTCTTCCGTTCAGCAACTCCATTTTGCTGAGGAGTATATGGTGCTGTTGTTTGATGGATTATACCAAATTTAGCACATAACTCACTAAAATCATTTGATTCATATTCTCCGCCTCTATCGGATTTTAGAATCTTGATATTCTTATTGAGTTGATTCTCAACTTCAGCTTTATATGTTATAAACATATTTATTGCCTCATCCTTACTGTTTAAAAGATACACATAACAGTATCTTGTACAGTCATCAATAAAAGTAATAAAATACTTTGTACCGCCTCTAGTTGGCATAAACTTCAAGTCACACAGATCGCTATGAATTAACCCTAAAGGTTCTGTATTTCGATCAATTGAGTGAAATGAATTTTTTGCTAACTTGACCTCAACACAAATCTCACACTTGCGAATTTCTTCCAAGTTGAGTTTAGGAATATATCCTAGATTAGACAAGTTCTTTAATGACTTGTAATTTACATGCCCTAATCTAGCATGCCATAAAATAGGAGACTCAAGCAAATAAACAGAAGATTTTCCTTTATTTATAAGCTTTGGGTACAAATACACAGACTTTTATCTACCACTGTAATATTGTCTTTAAAAAGTCCATCAACAAGATTCTTGTTCTGTTTGAGATGGCTGCGACATTCATTCGCCTTATGCCCCTCTTTATTGCAGATGTAGCAAGTTCCCTTGAAGCGCATGTTCTTGCCTTCTTGGACTTTGCCTTTGTACCCCTGGGAAGTCTTCTTCCGCTTTAAGCCTTTGGAAGTAGACGCTTTTCCCTTTGAGTCTTCGATCACATTGGCTTTGGCTTCATAGGAGTTCTTACTGCTCCTTTTCTCGGACTTTCTGTTGTCCTCCTCAATTTGAAGCCTCACAATGAGATCTTCCAACTTCAGCTGCTTTCGCTTGTGCTTCAGGTAGTTTTTGAAATCTCTCCATGCAGGTGGGAGTTTCTCCACGATAGTAGCAACCTGAAAGGTTTCAGGTAGAATCATACCTTCGGCTTCTATCTCGTGCAAGATAAGTTGAAACTCTTGCACCTGACTGATTACAGTCTTGCTGTCCACCATTTTGTACTCCAAAATCGTCCTACGACGAACTTCTTGGTACCAGCATCCTCAGTCTTGTACTTCTTGTCAAGACTGGCCCATAACTTCTTTGCCATTGTGATGGGACTGTAGACATTGTAAAGAGAGTCATCCAGTCCATTTAAAACATAATTTCGGTAAAGGAAGTCACCTTGAGTTCATGCATCGACTGCAAGGACTGAGTCCCGATCAGTTCCGGGTTCTGGTGGATCTTCTTGCAGGAATTTGGCCAGATGAAGAGTGGTCAAGTAGAAGAGTATCTTCTGTTGTCACCTCTTCAATTCTGAATTTTCCTGCCTTCTCCGGTTTCAGGTTAGGAAGTGGAGTAGGCATCAAAACTTGTAACTGCATGTTTGGTGCCTTGCTAGAGCTATCTTGATTAGTCTCAGACATTTTCTGCAAGTTCAAGCAGAACAGAAGTAAGAAACTTCAATATACGTAATTGTCTTAAGACTGTTGGTTTCTGGGATCAATCTGACAACTAATCAATATCACTGAAATATCAACCATCTAATTGGCCAGGTCGGTAAATATCAGGTGGGAGGTTTTCCGTTCAATAGAACGTTCTTTAATTTAAGAACCACCTTTCAATTTCCTTTCTTGGTTAAACACCAATTAGACTGGTATAAATCAGTCTCAATATACTGAATATCAGTATATCCCCTGTATAAAGAAATTAATTCACTTATACAGTACTTTGGAGTGAGGTATGCTTAAAGCGAAACTCCTTAAGACAATTACGTCCCCCGCACCGGTGCTAACGGGTTACTGAACGCTGGTCTCCCAAGATACAACACTCCTTCACGGTATACGGATAGCACTACCAAATCACCGTACGGTCGAACTGTAGTTAACCAGTACCTTCACAGGATTATTGAAGCAGCGGGACAAAGACAAATTTCGGGAGAATATTTGCCTTTACTTTGGAGGAGCACCCACTGTAGAGGAAGAAGAAAGGTAGAAGAATATTCTTCTTCGGAAGTTCCAGATTCAGACAACAATTCTATTAAAGAATCTGTTGAATTTTCTGAGCCCTCTTTCAGAACGAATTTTTGCAGAATCTCTTTTGGAAGTCGCTTCGAAAACTGAATTTCCCACTTCCCGTTGGAAGTTACTTCAAGACAGAACTTCACTTCAGCCTCAGTTCAGAACGCAGAGAGAGCCTCAGTTCAGAACGCAGAGAGAGAGAGAGTTGAGTGTTTTTGGTGTGTTTTTAATTGAGAATACGGAGCGCTATTTATAGCGCTCCGGGAGGGACAATCTGGTCCGAACCCGACGAACAGTTGCAACGGTTCGGTCTGAACCGTTGCAACGGTTCGGTTCAACCACTGCCAATGGTTTACAGACAGCCGTTGGCGGGGCGGTTCGGATCCGGATAGCGGAGCGGGTCCGTTGGCGGGGCGGTTCGGATCCGGATAGCGGAGCGGGTCCGTTGGCAACCCATACCCGTGAGACCCGGTTCAAAAAGAACCAGGCCGGGTATGGAACCCGAGCCCGAGCCCGGCCCGGCGCCGGCGCGCGCATGTGCGGGCATGGTTTCCTCCCAATCACGCGCGAAAACTCCAAGTACCCAAAGGGCACGCCCTTTGTTCCCAATTTTCTCTATTTAAACACTATGTGGGATTAAATGCCTTTAGCTACTTTTAGTCCCATTTTGGCTTTGAATTAGGCAATCTTTAGACTTGAATATCTCATTCATTCGAAGTCGGAATTGAACATGTGAATATACCACGTTCATCCCCAATGGAAGGAGAACACACTCCAACCATCATCCAATTGATTCGATCAACGGATCTCGCCGTAATTCAATTCAAAGATTCACATATATATTCTTCATATTTCAACACTTTCTAGCTTTTATGCAATTTTATTCTTCGTTCCATCTATTATCCTTTGATAAGCTACATTATAGTCTCACATGCTATGCCCTCGTCTTCTGCGATTGCGGCGACTAAATGAAGCTTGAAAACACTCTTCATATTAGACTTCTTCAAGTACAGAATGGGCTGGAGTGCAAAAGTTAAATCAACTTTCAGATGAATCTAAGATCTTTGTATACCCATATATCAAATTACTTTTGTAAATCAATGTTGTACACAATTTGCACTCTTTTTATAGACTTGGTAAGAGTGCCTCTGATTACTCTATTACTCGGCTGAAGTTAAGTGTTGCTGAATTTTACCATTTATCTTGACTTCTAATGGCCAATAACTGAGTTTTGAAGAATCAGAAACGAGCTTTCAAAGAATGTATCATCACACACACACACTGAATTCTGGAAATAATTCTTCTATAAATCATGTCCAGGGGCATGTCTTCTCTTTGGAAGTTAACTAGAAAATTGTAATTCTGTTTCCATGATTCTTCAAGTTTCCTTAAACAACTTGAGAGCTTTCTTATCTTAGTTTAAATAAAACAGATCAAAATTTAAATGGGAAAGGGGTAGAGTTTGAAAGAAAGGAGGAGATGGGGGTTACTTACCCCGATCAGAGAGCAGGACCGCGCTGGCCCCAACCGCAGTGGCAATGACGACGCGCTCGCTAATCAAAAGATAAGCACTATCCCCAACGACAGACTTGAGGACACAAGCAGCCCCGTAAAGGCGGCCGCCGCTCTCATCATCCCCTTTACTGCTTTCAAGAACAACCATCCTCTCACTGTGTCTCACTATCTTTACCCTCTCACTCATCAGATGGCTGAATTGGACAAAGTAATAAACATAAATATTGTAGTTCTTCAAGTTTTCTTTCTGTAGCATCTTAAATCATCGGATTGATTTAATTTAATTATGATCTGAATACTAAAAAGTTATAATCTGAATCCGAGTCTGAATTGATTTTTTGAATTCCATTTAATTTGAATTATCCTCTTTATCCCTATTAGGATTCGCTTTGTCCCTTTCATTTTCTAGGACTTTATCTTCTAATTTGAACTTGAATTTAGGAGATGAAGATTAATTCTTTCATCCTTTGGATTCAATTTAATTTAGAATCCAACTTTAGATATGATTAGGGATAAAATGAAGCTTCTTGTGCCCCGATTTCTGGATATGGGCACCTAGTTTTGACAGAATCACCTTCCAAAATTAATGGCTAAATGTGTAGTCTTTAAATCACCAAATAAATGAGATTTTTTGGGCTTCTTCTTCATTTCATGCCATGGACCTAGAAGCATACAAGAGAGATATTATTAACAAAATTTAATATTTAATAAATGTGAAGATGTGATATGAAATATGCATATTCAGAGACTAATCATCAGCCCACCCCGATAGCCACCCCTAGCGGCAGGTATGCGAGGATGGAGACAAGTGTTTGTACCTGGGACGCGGTGAATAATTCTTTCTTTGGCTTTTTCACATAAGCCCTTGACTTCTTTCTTAATTTGATAAACAAGTTTTAATATTTTATGCTAACCATTTGAAATTGATTAAATATTTCTAAAATAACCCTCAATAACCATCAAAATGACAAAAAGACCTTAAGTCTTATGTCGACCGTAGTTTAGCAAACTAGGATGTGGCTAAAAAACATAGAACAGGGAATTGCAATGAGCGGGAGGCTTCGAGAGGGGAAAAGAAAAAGAATGTATTTTAAAATATGTCAAAATAATGAAAACGTTAAAATTTGACGGCTAATGAATTGTGGTTAAAACGACCTAGCAAGTATTAGTTAATATTAACAAAATAAAATCATTAATTTGTATTTAATTTAGCCTATGTGAGATTGCTTGAATGGGTAAATAGGTTTACTAAAGGTTATGATTAAATGACATCTAAATTTTTTAAAAAAAAAATCAAAATAAAAATAACAATAACAATTTACTAAAGGTGATATTGAGTTTTATTTTCAAAAAATAATCAGAATGTATTTAATTATAGTTACAAAGATTTATCTAAAAGTCACATTTTTTTGTTTGTCTTTTTTTTAAATGGAGTTTTAGATGTAGTGGTGTGAGAGAATGTTTTTATTTATTTAATTATTTTAGTTTGGGGTGAGTTGGAGTTTTAAGAGAGGTTCGCTAACTATAATGAAAATCAGGGGAATGTTAAAACAAGAGAAATAAAAATGAGACAAAATCAGAGTATTTTAGTTTTTTTTTGAGATATTCAAAATTATTTAAAGATTCCAAGAGCTTTATCGAAAGTTGATAGGATTAATCAAAGTAATGTTGGACATTCTTCCCATAATTTGGTTAAGGATAGGGCAATTTTTGAAAAAAAAATCCTATTTATTTATTTAATTTCAAAACCAGATCTCTCTGAAGTTTATTTCAAAAAATTGACCTCTCTGAATGGGTAAATATGTTTACTAACAAAGGTTATGATTAAATGGCATCTAAACTTTAAAAAATTATTAAATAGAAAAATTAATAATTAACCAAAGGAAATATTAAGTTTTCTTTTCAAAAAAAACGGAACGTATTTAAAATATAGTTAAAAATATTGATAAAAAAAGTCACGTTTTTTTGTTTGTTTTCTTTTTTAATGGAGTTTTAAATGTAGAGGTGTGAGACCACATTTTTATTTTATTTATTTAGTTAGTTTGGGGTGCGGGGGAGTTTAAAGAGAGCTTTGCTAACTAGAATGAAGTTGGATTTTTCTTCCGTATTGGTCCAAATAAATTATCTATTAGGTTAAGATCTGAATTTTATGAACCCTAAAAGTAAAATTTCCAACATATATCAAATGTATGTGTGGTCAAAAGATCTACATCATGCTAGAACGAAGAACTCTATATCAATATTAGATCTACACTAGCATGCTCATAATCATAAATAAACAGCGAAAATAAAGAACTTACAATCCATAGAGATCATTTGGCCGCTTGAAGAGATCTCGTACTCATCCTTAAAGTGGATATATTTTGCTTGCCTTTTAATTCATCAAACCTTGTTTGCAATCCTTATGATCCGTGTTAATCCCATGATCTTGGAGAGAACGTCTCAACCAATCTTTTCGCTCTAAATCATCCCACGAGAATATTCTTCCTTGGAAGGCAATGCAACAAAAAAAGATCCTAGAGATTTTAGTGTGTAACGTCCCGGCCTCACAGGTACGAGGTACGGTGTAACCCTCGGTTTCTTATGTACAGGTGTCAATACAAGTATCCAATACCTAATTTAATCATCCTGGTAACTGGATTGAGACTGTTTCAGATTAAGATTTTATTTCCTAATATTTTGAATTTTTCTGCATTTTCTGAAATTTTCTGGGAATTATTTGAGAACACTATCAATTCAGGGCCGATCAGTGTCACATGCTGACTCCGGAATTTTTAATTAACAATTGGGAATCAACTTCAGGAATCCTACTTTACAACAATGTTTTAAATGACATCTTCTATTTTTGTGATTTTTTGAGTATTTTTCTGAATTATAGGAGTTTAACCCAATAAGCTAATGATTAAATATTAATTACTATAAAAAAAATGCAATTAAAAATAAAATCAAAATATAAAAAAAACTTGAATGTTTATATATATATATATATATATATATATATATATATATATATATATATATATATATATATATATATATATATATATATATTATATATATATATATATATATATATATATATATAACAGGTTTTGATCCCGCCACCCCAGTAAAAATAAGTGGACTAACCATCATGCCTTGTTGGCAAAAGGGGTAAATTTAAACTTAATTCCTTTACTGTTTTATTCTTCCAAAAAATTACATAAAAATATGGATATTTGTTTCAAGTTTCGAAACCATGACCAACGCCCCTACAGCACCACCTTCTACACCCATATAGTTTGGCTTTCAATCTTCCACTCTCCCATGTATCTCTCCCCTCACTCACGTTCTCCATCTCCCCCCACTCTCTCTCTCTCTCTCTCTCCCTCTCCCTCTCCCTCTCCCCCTCCCCCTCCCCCTCACTCATACATGTATTACACTCTTCCTCTTTCTCTCCCTCTCTCGTATATTCTTCTCTTACTCTTTTTCTCACCACAGCACACCAGCGCCATCAGCAGCAGGGCGAAGCCCCGTGTGGTCCTTCCTTCCCTCATAGCCGCAATCACTATCCTAGCACAGTCCGAGCTCCTCCTCTGGGCTGCCTTCCCTTTTTGGCCACGAGCGTCATCGAAGCCCAACTCCTCCATGGCCTGCCGCACAGCGTTCCTTGCTCATCAGCCCAAGGTGCCCCTCCCTGTGGCAGCCCCGTGGCTGCGCCTTGCCGAGATCCTGGGCCCCATCTCCACCAGTGGCCGCACGCTCCCCATGGTTGTGCCCCTATCTCCGGCGGCAGCCGATCCTCTCCGGCGATCCTCTGTCGTCGTCCACGAGATCTACCGTCGACGGCCCTGCACGACCCCATGGTCGGAGTGCTTCCCTCTCTCTTTCACTCGTGCTACCACCCGGTGCATCACCCTCCGTCGGAGTCTCCATGGCTTCCGTCAAGCCATCGACGTCGGCCGCTAGAGCCGTCGAGCTCGCCGTCGTCGGCCTCCACTTTCGTGACCTCCGTCTCCTCCGTCGATCTCCATTGGAGATCGACCAAACTAGCGCACACCCCTTGCGTGAGCATGGATACCTTCTCTCCCAAGACTCTGAGGTGTTGGACGTGAGGCAGAAGATTTAGACTGAAGGGAAGCGTTCTGGGTAAATTATTTTGCATTGTCGTAGATTTTAGTTATTGTTGGCATTTCATCGAACATGTAACATACACTAGTTTAAGCACTAATTTCACCATGAAAAACTTATTTTTAAGTTTTGATAAAAAATATATATGGACACCTAAGTCTTGTCTCCTAATTGTCATAATTTTTAATTAATTTTAGAAATTTTTATAATAAAAAAAACTTTTTGCTCTGCTCTCAGCCTCTGGCTAAAGCACCAGCTGCTGCTCTTGGCCAGGTCCAAGCCGAGAGCCTGGCCTGGGCCAGGTCTGGCCAGCCCTGGTCTGATCAGGCCAGGGCCTGACCAGACCCGGGTTCGGGCCTGTTTACAGACCTGACCCGGCCCCAATACAAAAAATGAAAATAAAAGAAAGAAAAATAAAAAGAAAAGGAAAGAAAAAGAAATAAATAAAATAAAATAAAAACTCAGAAATATTACTGTAGCAACTACGGGTGCCACTGAATATGCCTTCAACCCGGATACATATATTATTTTTTTCACATCCGTCAATATTCGTATCTGTATCCGTATCCGTAAGTTAGGTGATGATACAGATATGATAAAAACAATATCCTATCCGTATCTGATCCGATATCCAAAGGTTGGGTGCTTGACAATGATATTTGTATGAAAGAGACTTTTCTTTAATGGAATGAGGCGATAAATTTTAATATTTTGAGTTGGTAAAAAGTAATTGTGGAAAGTATTCGATTCTTGCATGAGTAGCACGAGTTATTTTGAGTATTTCGACATCAGTCCCGGCATCCGAATCGACATTTAGCATCGGGGCTCGTATAATCTATTATTATAGAAGTCGAATGACAATGGATACGGTGAAAGCATTGATATGTACACAAAAATATCATAATATGTATCATATTTAATATTATTGTAAATGAGATAAAAACTAATATAAGTATATCTATTTAGTTTATTCTTAATCGTATTCATTTTTACATATCGAGATTAGTATCCGCATCTAATTTGCTAATATCGGATCCATATCCGATATCTGATTTTAGCAGATACGAATATCATTTTTTCACATCCGTCAATATCTGTATCTGTATCCGTATTCGAAGGTTGGATGCAGATACGGATATGGTAAAGATAATATTTGATCCGTATCCAATCTGATGGCACCTCTAGTAGCAACAATACTGCAGCAGACCCAAACCTAGACTCAGATTTGGACCCAATACTGTAGCAGACTCGTTATGAATTATTAATTAATTTTACGCTTAAATTAATTCAGAAAAATCCAGAAAAATCAGAAAAATTACAGAAAAAATTCTGTAAAATTAGAAACTAAAATGCGACTCTATAAAGTTATTTTGTAGACATATCACTAAGAATAGCTCAAATTTAATATTTCATATAATTATTATTTAATGTAAATTACCGAGTTATTTTGAAAATTCTATATTCGGATCTGTGACGATCTCAGATAAGTGTTTGTTCTTGTATCATTTTCCTATTATCTTTTTGTCAGTAGCTGTTCATGTACCTATTCATATCATTTCGTGTGACCACTTGATATATTTTACCAGTATGACTACACGTATCACTTCATAAGACATAGTGAGTGTCTACTTTCACATTATTGTTGATTATCTTTATCTCCTGTTTACTCATTATTATATTCTGATAGTATTTATGCTTGTTAAATTATTGTACTGTATTAGTCATGTTACTGAAAGTTACTGAAAAAGTATCGTTAGACCGTAACGCTCGGTACAGCTCTATTTATCGTTTACTCGATTACTGTTATTGTACTATACTGTTACCGTTATTGTCACCGCATTGTCTCAATATCATAGGTAACATGAATACTGACTGATTAAAAGAAATTAAATAATAATATAAAAAGGACAACTTACACTGGGATTGGGAAATTGATGGAGGAGACAACGTCTGTATTTTGGGTGGACCTAGGCTACATGTTGCGCAGCCGAAATGAGGGTTCTACTGCAGGGTTCCTGCGGATGACTGATATTCATCTGATATTACTATTACTGTTACTATTACTGAGTACCTAGCGGAATGGGCCTGGTTCAGCGCCATGCATCTGGGGCCGTGGTCCCGGGTATGTACGGGACCCACCTAAAGTATGGACAATGTCTCCAGCCAATCAGTTTCAATAACTTAGGACCTAGAGCGACATGTGTGGTAGGCGGTAGTATGAGATGCGTCTACTATATGTGGTAATTGGTGTTCGCAGACATAACTAATAACTAATCGAAATCTTATATTGACGTTGTAGACTGAACTTGATATATATATATGCCTGATTGTAGACATCTGATTATTCCAATGACTTGACTGTACACTTGACACCCGTTTAGACTTCTAGTTTTGTACTGACTGGCGTTATTATTTTCTATTCATGTTTCATATGTTATTATATTTTATTCTAGCATATATGTTTCATAGTCTGCTCATATTTATATGCAAATACACTTTTCTTTTTATTCTTACACATTCACTAGGAGTTCTGACTCCTTAGATTTGCATGTTCAGATCTGAGACTATTTATTGATGACCAGGTATTTGGAGAGGATCACATGCACTTGAGGAACCGGAGTCTCTCTCTTCCTGATTATCGGTATCCCTTCTCTTTTATCATATATCATATCCAGTCACAATTCATATTCTTATTCACATGCTATTATTGTGTTAGACATTATATGTATAATTGCAGTGATTTTAGTGTCTTTATAGATGATTATATAGCTTGTTCAGATTACTTTATATTTAGCGTGTATATGTAGGGTATTCTCCTCGCGTATATACGTCATCAACCTTCGTCACGACTCAACTTCCCCGTATTTTGGAAGCGGGGCGTGATAAGATTTTCTTGGTATCAGAGCTAGGTTCGATAAAAAACAGACCTGATTCTTACCGATAACTTGAAATGAGCTATGAATATACTGCAATATACATATACTATGCATATGATAATATTGACTCAATTTGAATTTGATCGTTTCTCCTTTTGGAATCCATTTCTTGAATCTTTGATATCCTTGATTCCAATTCTTCTTTCAGAGTAGTTTAGATTCTCTCCTTAATTCTCATATTCATTTCAACTCTTTTACTGGTATTGTATCTTGAAATCGGTTACTCCATGTTAAAGCGAGTAGCAAAGAACAGAGCACACAACAGAAACATAATAGATCCATGATATAGTGAGAAGCTGTGTGGAAGCTTCATCTTTTCCTTTAACTTGATTTTATCTTTCCTCACCTTATTGAAATTTCGGGGACGAAATTTTTATAAGGTGGGTAGGATTGTAACTCTCAGTTTCCTATGTAAGGGTGTAAATACAGGATCCAATACATGATTTAATCATCCTGGTAACTGGATTGAGACTGTTTCAATTCAAGATTTTATTTCCCAATATTTGAATTTTTATGGATTTTCTGAAAATTTTTGAGAATTATTTTGTGATAATCTCAATTCGGGGTGGATCGGTGTCACAAGCTGACTCTGGGACTTTTAACTAACAATCGGGAATGAATTTCAGGAATCCAACTTCACAACAATGTTTTAGATAACATCTTATATATTTGTGAATTTTTGAGTATTTTTCTGAATTAATAGGAGTTTAATCCAATAAGCTAATGATTAAATATTAATCTATATATAAAAAATGCAATTAAAAATAAAATCAAAATATGAAAAAAAAAAACGGCATGTATGTCAGATTTTGATCCTAGGACCCCCCAATAAGGGAATAAGTGGGCTAACGATGATGGCCCCCCGGGGCTTCTAACTTAGAGGCGTAACCAATCTATTTAAACATTAATTTCTTTACCCTTTTTTATTCTTCCAAAAATCACTTAAAACTTTTGGCTGCTTGTTTCAAAGTTTCAAAACCATAACCAATGCCCCCACAGCATTAAGCCCACACCACTTGGCCACTTTGGCTTTGGGTTTATACCACACACACGTTATTTAAATGTTTGGTATCTTCATCTTCTTCTCCCCTACAAACACACGATCTCCACTTCCTGCATCCATATAGTTTAGCTTTCAATCTTCCACTCTCGCATGTATCTCTCCCCTCTCACTCACGTTCTCCATCTCCCCCACTCTCTCTCTTTCTCACATACATGTATTATACTCTCCCTCTCCCTCTCCATCTCTCGTATACTCCTCTCTCTCTCTCTCTCTCTCTCTCTCTCCTCTCTCTCTCTCTTTTCTCACCTTAGCACATCAGCGTCATCAGCAGCACCACCAAGCCCCATGCGCCCCTTCCTCCCCACATAGCCGCAATCACTATCCCAACGCATCCGGAGCTCCTTCTCTGGGCTGCCTTTTCCCTTTACGATCGCGAGCGTCGTTGAAGCCTAACTCCTCCATGGCGTGCCGCACAACGTTCCTTCCGCATCAGCCTAGAGTGCCTCCTCCCTGTGGTAGCCCCGTGGCTGCGCCTTCTGAGATCCCGGCCTCCATCTCCACCAGCGGTCGTACGCCCTCCGTCTGCGCCATGGCGACCCCCGTGGTTGTGCTCCTATCTCCAACGGCAGTCGATCCTCTTCGGCGAGCCTCCGTCATCTTTCACGAGATCTGCAGACGACGGCCGCGCACGACCTCATGGTCGGAGTACTTCCCTCTCTCTTTTTCAGGTTTTACCACTTCTGTGTGCCACCACCCGGTGCACCACCCTCCGTCAGAGTCTCCATGGCTTCCATCAAGCCATCGGTTTCGTCTACTAGATCCGCCGAGCTTGCCGTCATCGGTCTCCACTTTCGTGACCTCTGTCTCCTCCATCGATCTACATCGAAGGCCGACCAAACTAGCGCACACCCCTTGCGTGAGCATGGGTACCTTCTCTCCTAAGACTCTGAGGTGTTGAATGTGAGGTAGAAGATTCAGACTAAAGGGAAGCATTCCTGGTAAGTTACTTTGCATTATCGTAGATTTTAGTTATTGTTGGCATTTCATCCAACATGTAACATACACTAGTTTAATCAATAATTCACCATGAAAAACTTGTTTTTAAATTCTAATAAAAATATATATGGACACCTATGACTTGTCTCCTAATTGTCATAATTTTTAATTAATTTTAGATATTTTTATAATCAAAAAAAAAACTTTTTGCCCTACTCTCAGCCTCTGGCCGAGAGCAACGATTACTGCTCTCGATCAGGTCCAGGCTGAAAGCCTGGCTGGCTAGTCAGGCCAGACCTAGCCGGCCAGATCCGGCCAGGCCTGGTCTGGTCAGGCCAAAGCCTGACTAGACCCAGGTTTGGGTCTGTTTACAGACCCGACACGGCCCCAATACAAAAAAAGAAAATAAAAAAAGAAAAAGAAAAAGAAAGAAAAAAGAGAAAAGAGAAAAATAAAATAAAATAAAAAACTCAAAAATATTATTGTAGTAACAATACTGTAGAAAACCAAACCTAGACTCAGATTCGGACCCAATACTGAAGCAGAACTGTTACTATAGCAACAGACCGTTATGAATTATTAATTGATTTTACGCTTAAATTAATTCAGAAAAATCCAGAAAAATTTCAGAAAAGTTCTGTAAAGTCAGAAACTAAAATGCTACTCTTTAATGTTATTTTTGTAGTCATATCACTTAGAATAGCTCAAAATTTAATATTTCTTATAATTATTATTTAATGTAGATTACTGAGTTATTTGTAAATTCTATATTCGGATCCGTGACGATCTCAGGTGAGTGTTTGTTCTTGTATTATTTTTCCATTATCTTTTTGTCAATAAATATTCATGTACCTATTCATATCATTTCGTATGACCACCTGATGTATTTACAGTATGACTGCACATATCACTTCATAAGACATAGTGAGTGTCTACTTTCACATTATTATTGATTATCTTTATCTCCTGTTTATTCATTATGATGCTCTGATAGTATTTATGCTTGTTAAATTACTGTACTGTATTAGTCATGTTACTAAAAGTTATTGAGAAAGTATCATTAGACCGTAACGCTCGGTACAGCTCTATTTATCGTTTACTCGATTACTGTTATTGTACTGTACTGTTATCGTTACTGTCACCGTATCATCTCAGCATTATAGGTAATACGAATACTGACTAATTAAAATGAATTAAATAATAATGTAAAAAGGACAACTTACAGTGGGATTGGGAAAATTGATAGAGGAGACAACGTCTGTATTTTGGGTGGACCTAGGCTACAGGTTGCGCGGCCGAAATGAGGTTCCATGCAGGATTCCCGGGGATGACTGGCATCCATCTGATATTACTGTTACTATTACTGTTATTTAGTACCTAGCGGTATGGGCTTGGTTCAGCGCCAGGTATTTGGGCCGTGATCCTGGGTATGTACGGGACTCATCTAATGTATGGATAATATCTCCAATCAATCAGTTTCAATAACTTAGGACCCTGATTGACACGTGTGATAGGCGTAGTATGGGATGCGTCTACTGCATGTGGCAATTGGTGTTCACTAGCATAATTAATAACAAATCAAAATATTACATTGACATTGTAAACTAACTTGATATATATATATATATATATATATATATATAATATATATATATATATATATATATATATATATATATATATATATATATATATATATATATATATATATATATATGATTATAGACATCTGATATTCCAATGACTTGACTGTACACTTGACACCCGTTTAGACATCTAGTTTTGTACTGACTGGCGTTATTATTTTCTATTCATGTTTCATATGTTATTATATATTATTCCAGCATATATGTTTCATAGTCTGCTCACATTTAATCATATACACTTTTCTTTTCATTTTTACACAATCACTAGGAGTTCTGACTCCCTAGATTTGCATATCCAGATCTGGGACAATTTATTGATGATCAGGTATTTGGAGAGGATCACATGAAATTAAGGAGCCGGAGTCTCTCTCTTCCTGATTATCGGTATCCCTGCTCTTTTATTCAATATCGTATCTAGTCACATTTTATATTCTTATTCACATGCTATTATTGTGTTAAACATTATATGTATTATTGCAGTGATTAGCGTCTTTATAGATGATTATATAGCTTGTTCAGGTTATTTAGGCATAGCGTGTATATATCAGGTATTCTCCTCGCGTATATATGTCGCCGACCTTCGTCGCGACTCTACTTTCCCGTATTTTGGAAAACGGGACGTGACAGGGTTTTTTGGGTACAGAACCAGGTTCGACATAAAACGGACCTGATTCTTACCGGTAACTTGAAATTGTTGGCCCAAAGGCCCGTCACTCTAGTTTTGATGATGATTAACTCATGTAGTTATAGTTTACTAATGATCTTGTGCTTAATTAGTTTTAGATATTTGATCAAGATCTCAGTAGGTGTTTTGGCTTCAATAAAGGAGTTTTTGGAGCTACGACATGTAGATTCAAGAGCTCCCGTGTCAAGTCGAATCTAGCACTCGGTTGGAGTCAAACTCGTTGGATTGCGTTTGGATCGAGTGATATGCTTAAGTTCACACACACACACACAAGTTTCAGTTTAAGGCTTTGGATTTCATATCAAATATATATATATATAATATATTATATATATAATATATATATATATATATATATATATATATCTTATATGTATATTGGATTCTATTCATATGCAACATATTTCAAAGTTGTTTCAATATCAGTTTTTGGTATTTATACAAGTTTTGGAGAAAACGGTTTTTCCATTTCAAAGTTTGATTTTTGAAAAATACGATATTTGTTTAAAGGCCAAATTTTAATATTCACAATAATTTTAAATTGTTTATAATACGTGTTGAATTTTAGTCACACATATTTGTACTTTAAAGATCTTACAAGAACTTATTTTTGTAAAATTTATGTGTATTTATGGGATTTATTGGATATTAAATGAACCAAGTTTTTAATCCCTTTATTCCTCAGCCAGACTGACTGGCGGTCGACCGAGCTGGTCGACCGGACCAGTAATCGGTCGACCGGAACGGTCGACCGATGTGCACGAGACATGCACAATGGCCATCCACAACAGCCAGTCGACTGCGCGGTCAACTGACTGAAAGCATCCCACTCTCAGGTGCTGGCCGGTCGACCGGGCGGTCAACCGATAGCTTAGCCGGTCGACCGGGCGATCATCCGATAGCTTGGCCCGGTCGACCAGGCGATCGACCGGAGGCACAACAGTCAGAAAAATGACCGTTGGCCGGTCGACCGGACGGTCGATCGAAAGGGCAAATCTGGCTTTTCCAGATTGCCAATGGCTAGTTTTTGGAATGGGTTATAAATACCCATCCCTTGGCTATTTTCATCAAGAATTACTAGAGCAAAAATTTTCATCTTCTTAAGTATTTTAGCAATAAGTTTTCAAGAGTTTTGGGATAAAAGAATTATCTTTTATTTGTTTTAAAGTGCTAGAAAATCAAAGAAAAAGAGAGACTTTGAGAGATTGGTTTTTGGATCTTTTATTTCAATATCTATCTAGTATTTTTCCCAAGAGTTTTTCTTTGTTGTTTTCATTTCCAAACACTTTATTTTCTCACACTTGAGCTATCTTCTCTATCCTATCTATACGATCTTGTTTTTGTGGGAAAATTGGTGTGTGGTCTTTGAGATCACCAAGAGTTATAACCTTTTGTGGTTATTGTTATCCCTTTTGTGTAGAGATGATTGTGGAGGTTGTGTTTTGAGTTTGTTGGTATCCCTCTAAGTGTAGAGGTGATTGAGGTTGGAGTTTTGGCTTTGTGCCTATCCTTCTAAGTGTAGAGGTGATTGTTGGAGTTTTGGCTTTGTACTTTTTCCTCTAAGTGTAGAGGTGATTGTTGTTGTTTGGCTTAGTGCCTTATCCCCTAGTGAGGGGTGAATGTTGTTGTGCCTGGCCTCTTGTGTAGAAGTTGTGTTTGTTGGAGAGAGGAGTTGTGTACTCATAGTTTGTATTTGCCAAATCCTCAGTGGAGGTTCCCTTTGTGAAAAGTCCTGTGTGGACGTACAGTGAAAACTCTTCTGTGTGAAGGCGGGGACGTAGAGCAGTAGCTCGAACCTTGAAATATATCTTGGTGTTTGCGATTGATCCACTGTCTCTAAACTCTCTCTATTTTATTTTGCATTGATTTATATGTTCATATTATATATATGTGGTTGATATGTTTGTGTGCCTCACTAGTGTTGAACCAAGAGAGCTTCATATAGCACCTCAACTCTCATTTAGAGGAACTTAGAGGAGATAGTCCAGAGCCCTCACCGAAAATTCGGCTACACTCTTTGGTTACACTTAATGTGTTGCTTTTATTTTTAATTCCGCATCATTTATCATTAGATTAGCCATACACCTATTCACCTCCCCTCTAGGTGTATTTTCAATTAGTATCAGAGCCTACGCTTCTGATATTAGGTTTAACCACCTAGGAGTGAGATTTTGGCTAGCTAATCTATATTTACATTTGCACTCATATTTGTTTACACACACTCATAGACTTCATGACCCCCTCCGTATATGATACTTCCAACATTGATGTTTGAAAGTTAAGATGTCCATGTACTTTAAAAACCCTAGGTATGCATGTTTACCTTACCATTACCAAGAATCTTATCTTGGAAATGACAAGCATATAGAGGCCAATGCACAAGCCCTAGAGGCACTCAGGCGCACTCTAAGTAAAGAATATCTTATGTTGGTTTCTCATTATGATTCCGCTTTTGCAGTGTGGAACACATTTGTTGGCCCAAAGGCCCATCACTCTAGTTTTGATGATGATCCACTCATGTAGTTATAGTACTAATTATCTTGTGTTTAATTAGTCTCAGATTTATGATCAAGATCTTAGTTGGTGTTTAGCTTCAACGAAGGATTTAAAGTCAAGTTTGGAGCTAACACGGTTTGATTCAAGAGCCTATGCATCAAGACCACATCAAGTACTCAAGAGGAGTCTAGTTCTTTGGATCAAGTTTGGACCAAGTCAAGAGGTGAAGATGACTTCAAGTGAAGACCTTCAAGATCATGACTTGAGTCTAGGTTTGTTTTATTAAGATTTTATTTTTAGATAAAATGTAAAGGATAGAATAGTTGGTGGATTGCTCAAGTATATCATATACACACACACTCTTGATTTAGATGAGTTTCATAAAAGAATTTTTATTTTGGAAAAATACAAAAGAGTTTTCATTTTGATAAATACCGGTTTGGTTTTTAGAATTCATAGTATACATGTCTTTAACCAAACTTATTTTAGAGATTATTGTTAAAAACATAGATATTTCATATTTTATGTGTAGTGGATCATATCCATACACACCATGCTTTCAAAGTGTTTAAAATATCTTGTTTTTGTATTTGGAGAAGTTTTAAAAAAACCAATTTGAAAAAATACAGTTTTTTGCTTTTAGCCAAAATTTCTAAGTTACAAAAATAGTTCAATGTTTGTAACATGTCTTGATTTTACTCAAACATGTTTGTTTATTAAATTATAATATTGAACCTATTTTTGTAGATTTTTCATGAATTTATGGGATTTTATTTAAGCTAAAAAGTCAAGCTTTTAATCCCTAAAAAATCTGTCCTAGCTTCTGCTAGTTGACCGGACCGGTCGACCAAGCTAGGAGTTGGTCGACCGAGTCAGTCGACCGACATGCACAAATGTGCACGCCAGTTTGGCTGAAGGGCTGGTCGACCTACCCGGTCGACCGCCAGAGAGTTTCTGCTCTCTGGAAAGCCCCGGTCGACCGAGCCGGTCGACCGGCAGAGAGTATCTGCTCTCTGTTCCAGGCCTCGGTCGACTGGGCCGGTCGACTGCTGGCCTAACGGTCAGATTTCTGACCGTTGGCAGTCGATCGGGCCGGTCGACCGACAGCAGTTAGAAATGCTGATGGACACCCCAACGGCTAGTTTCTCTTTGGCCTATAAAATGGGGCTTTTGGGGACTGTTTTTAACAAGATTTTAAGTGAGTTTGAGCCAGTTTTATCAACTCTATTAGGTGTTTATCTCCATTTGTTTAAGAGCCAAATTTGCCATATCAAAATGAGAGATTTTCAAGAGTGTATTGAAAAGTGATTTCTTGAGTTTTCCTCCACCATTTCAATCCTAGTTTTCTCACACAAACACTTGAGCTATCCATTGTTATATCTACCTATAGGGATCTTTGTTAGATCATTAAAGTTCTACTTTGTACTTTGAGGAGGCGGACTTGCGGGTTCGCGGTGTTTTTAGGTTCGCTTGGTGCTTGAGGTGCGACCTCGGCGAGCTAGTGGGCTTGCGGTGTGTTCTTGCGAGAACGAGTAAAGGGACTAGAGAGTCCAAGGAGTTCAAGTGCGAACTCGCCTTGTAGGTGTTGCAGCACCGAGTGATCCGATGAGATCGATTTTAGTGAAAATCCTTCAAGTGTTGAAGGCGGGGGACGTAGAGCAAGTGTGCTCGAACCTCGAAACAAATCTCCCGTGTTTGCGATTACTCTCTCTATCCCTTACTTATTTATATCTTGCATGCTTATATTGCTTTCATCTTTATATGCTAGATATATATTTGTGCTCACATTGTTATATGCTTGGGGTTTGTTTACTAACACTAGTATTCAACAAAGAGAGCCAACGCGACACCTCAACTTATTTAGAGGAATCTTGAGGAGTTAGTTTAGAGCCCTTCACGGAGAATCTGGCTACACTCTTGTGTATACTTGGTGTTTAGTTAAGAAGTTTTAATTTGCATTAAATAAGTTTTAATTCCGCATTAATTAATCATTAGATTAGCTCATCACCTATTCACCCCTCTAGGTGATTACAATTGGTATCAGAGCCAAGTGCTCTTGATTTGGGTCTTACAACCTAGAGTTAAAGATCCTCATTTATGGCTAATAGCAATATTTGTACACACACCATAGATTTCATGTCACCTCCCACTTTTGATATTCTTAACATCCAAACTTGGAAGGTTAAGATGTCCTTATACCTCAAAGTCTTAGGGACTCATGTTTATTTTGCCACTATTAAAGATTCTTATTGTTTAAATGGAAAAAATATTGAGGCTAATACAAAATCCCTACATGCTTTAAGATCTACCCTAAATGATGATTATTTATGTAGGGTTGCTAATCTTGATTCGGCTTTTGTAGTTTGGAATACCATACTCTCCCTCGGCGAACAAGAACAATGTTATGCGGGAAGCGACTCGGATGTTGGAAGTGACGTTTCTAACGTGTGCTACATGGTCCAAGGGGATAACCCCCTTGAGGTAAACACCGAATCCGAGCTAGATGAAGATGTTGATATGTCATATGATAAGCTTGCATCTTTTTGTAAACAATTACTTGAAAAATATGATATGATTAAAAAGGATAACAAGAATTTGAAAAAGAAATTTGATTGCATGTTAAAAGAAAATGATTCTTTTAAAAATAAAAATTGCATGCATTGAAAAAGAAAATGAAATTTTGAAACATGAAAATGTTTCCTTACTTTCTAAATTAAATGATCTTTGTGAAGGAAACACTACATTGAAAAATAAGATTATTTTGGTAGAAAAATAAAAAGAAATTGCTTTGCATGAAAACACTTCTTTAAAAAGAAAAAGTAAATGTTTCTAAAAAGAAAAAGATTGTTGACCATGCTCTTCATGACACAACTATTGATAAAAATGAAGTTAAATTTTTGAAAAATAAAATTGATTGTTTGAGCTCAACTTTGAGCAAATGTGCATTTAATCATAAGAGAATGAAAACCTTGTTTTAAGGAAACAAGTTTCACATGTTCATACAATTTTAACCCACATCATGCATATGCACACTTTGCATGTCATGATCACACTCATACACATATGCATCGTAGAGTGTACAAGTATACACATTGTGACCGCAAAGGCCATTTAGCAAAATTTTGTTATGATAAGATAAATGCTTTAAATTTTGCTAATAAGAATGTTTGAGTTCCTTACAATGCTAACCCTTATGGACCCAAAAGAAAATGGGTACCAAAATTTTCACCTTCTGTATTTGATGTAGGTGTGGGCTCTAACAAAACGTGAGAGGAATGGTGCCTTGATGGTGGATGCACCTGGACTTGATGGACACACATTTGATGCACCACTATCAAGGAGGTTGTGAGACAACCACCATGTTTTGGAGATTTGGAGTATAGTTCATGGGTTGGTAACTATCTCTAAACTCCTAATTTATTTACATGCTTTCATTTGATGTTATTTTTAGCATGTTTTAGTGTTTGTTAAAATGCTCATGCTTTATGATTATGCTTCATGTGGTAAATACTAATTTAGATGTAGTTTTTGTCAAAACTTTGATATATACTTGTACAAGTAGTGAGCAACATTTGATTCATATATGTTTGTACTTCATTATTCATTTGTACTCACTATATGCATATGTATAGCCTAGTTTTGATGATTTCCTCATTTACACTTGTTTGGGTCGGAAATGTGCTAATCCCCACCCATGGACCCAATAAGGTATAGGTACCAAAATCCATCCCTATTTTCTTTGATATAGGTGTGGGCTCTCACTTGATGTGAGAGTGTTTGCCTTGATGGTGAATGTGTTTGAGCTTGACGGACATTACTTTAGATGCATTACCTCCAAAGAAAGTTGGTGGGACACCACCATAGTTTGGATATTTAGAGATTAGCCCTAATGGTTTTGGTAACTATCTCTAACTCCCATTTATATTTACATGCTTTCATATTATTGATTTTAAGCATGTCTTGGTTTTGAGATACACCCATGTTCATATGAATTTATATCTTTTGTGTTCTCATTATAGTTTAGCTATTGTGTATATCCTAGTCTGAAACACGTGCACTTAACATAATGACCATATTTGTTTATATTTATGATATTTTGATTACATGTTTAGATGTAATTTTCATTAAAACTTGTGTATATACTGTACAACTAATGAGTCACATTTGATTTTTGTATGTTTGTACTTAATTGCTCACTTTTACCCATTAGATGTACTAGTATAGTCTAGTTTTGATGATTTATGGATTTTGACTTATATTCCCTATTTTTCGTACATGTTTTTCATGATAAGTTTAGCTTCATGTATATATCAATTTTGCCAAAACTTTAAATATACATGTCTATCCTTAGAGTCACTTGCTTTTTCTGTAAATTTTATTATGGACTCAATTGTGTTTAGTATATGTATGTATGCTTCTAGTTTAGACAAAAATATACATATACCTTGAAGTTTGTATTATTTTGATAAAAATTAAATTTTCATGTTTTTCATATTTTATTCCTTACTTGAAGGACTTTGTACTAGTTTACAAGATTATCATAAAACTAGTTCGTATTTTTCAATTGGTAGAGTTTTCAAATATGTTAAAATTATTTTCAAATCCTATTTTTGAAAAACCCTTACCTTCGAAAGACGGCTGGATGGGCGACCATGCCATGCCTTATATGCTCAAATATGAAAATCTTTTTAAACATGTGCATGAATAGGGTGGTAGGTATGAGTTATATACTTGATCCTCATTGTATTTTCAATTGGTATCACAATTGATATTTTTATGTTTGTATACTCAGATTTGTGTTTTCTATATATATATGCTTCAAAACTTTTAATAGTATCAATTTTGATTTGTATTTACATTTTCATACATAAATATATGATTTGATTGTGTTTACAATATCTTTACATCTTAAAGTACAAATTATGTTTATGCTAAGCTTGATTCAGTCCTTAATGACAATTATTTTTTAATTGGTATCTTATACAAGCTTATGCATTATTTTTATTGGTATTTTAAAAAGGGAGAGAAATATTCGTGTTTTATCTTTCAATCGAATTTTTAATTGGTATCTTACTCCCATTCTTTATGATGAAAAATTCTTTATTTTGGTATATGCTAACATTTTCAATATTGGTATCAATAATCTTAAATTGATATTATTCTCAAATTGGTATCCTTATTGCAAAATGAGTTGTGTTTACCAGAAAATTTGATTTTTACTTTCAATTGGTATCAAAATTTACAATATATATTTCAATTGGTATCAAAAACGTACAATGTTTCATTTTCTATTAGTATAAAAATTTACAAGATATTTTCAATTGGTATCATAAATTGTTTTAAAATGATTTCATAATGTTTTGATATATATTGCTTATATGCAAGGGAAGCTTAACATCTTCTTTATATATAGATCCATGTTGGGTGTATCTCATATTGAGGAGCTTGACTTCTTTCTTTATATCTTACACGTGTGTAGGAGAGCTTAACATCTTCACTTATATATTGTATATTATGCGTTATGTGATTAGGGTTTAATCATCTTTTTCATGTAATGCATGTATGCAGGGGGAGTTAACTTACGTCTCTCCTCTTCATGAATGTCTATCGCATATATATCCTTATTGTTTGATTTATTTTCGCCTCTTTTTGATGATTTGACAAAAAAGGAGAGAAGTATTTGGAGATTTATATATGCATGTTTATTTTATTTCCTTATTTATGCAAAAAACGGGAAAAGAATTTGATGAGTTTATGCATATAGTTGGTTTATGAGCATTCATTGAATATCTTTATGTTTATTGTTATGGATGAGTTAAGGGGGAGCTTCTATGAAGCTTAACTTTAATCCATGCATATATAATTTTATGAGTTTTATCATCATCAAAAAGGGGGAGATTATTAGCTCAAAGGCCTGTCACTCTAGTTTTGATGATGATTAACTCATGTAGTTATACTGTACTAATGATCTTGTACTTAATTAGTTTCAGATATTTGATCAAGATCTTATTATTAGGTATTTTGGCTTCAACAAAGGAGTTTTTAGAGCTAATATATGTATATTCAAAAGCTCGCGCGTCAAGATCGAATCTAGCACTCGGTTGGAGTCAAGTTTGTTGGATTGCGTTTGGATCGAGTCGACTTGGAGACAAGAAGACTTCGATTTGTATTTAGTTTGTATTTAGATCTTGTGTAAAGGTAGATAGTGTTGATATGCTCAAGTTCACACACGCACAAGTTTCAGTTTATTGGTTTCAGTTTAACCGACTTTGGATTTTGTAACACCCCGCGCCCAAAATATGTACTTAGTTGCGCATTCAGATTTTTCGATCATATTTTTTGATTTACTTCCTTATTTGTTTTGTATAAGAATTATTTATATGATCGTTTTGCCTTGGATCCGGATTCCTGGACTCAGAGTCAGCCCTAGTCTGAACCGGGAACCCAATCCTAGAGTATTACTCGATTTGGTCTTTCTAATATTCAGATTTGACTGATTTAGTTTCAAATATCATTTTCCTATATTTAGATTTTTTATGATTTTCTAGAATTTTCTTAATTAAATTAGAAATCTTCAAAACCGGTGTCGACTAGTGCCGCTGACTGATTCTCAGATTTTAATTTACAAACAGAGTTAAAATTCTAAAAACGACTTTCTCATAATTTTTTAAAATTACATTTTCTATCTAAATACTTTTTCTAAGATTTTTCTAAATTTATCAAAATTTCACTGGATTTGGTGTCGTCCAGTATCACTGGTTGATTCGAGGAATTTTAGTTTACAATTGGAATCAAATTTCTAAATTCTGCTTTCATATTTCTTCTTACAATTATATTTTCTCCTTTCTTACATTTTCTAAGATTTTTTTAGAATTTATCAAAATTCGACCGACCCTGTGTAGACTGGTATCGACAGTGGACTTCAGGATTTTTATTTTGAAAACAGGATTGAATTTCTAAAAATAAATTGCCAAATATCTTAAAATAATATTTATTAGTTTTGAGAATTTTTGAGAAGCTTCTGAGTTATTTCAATTTTTAGGCTTTTTTAAAGTTTTGGTGTTTCCCAGATACTGGAATTTTATCCAAATATTTTACTTTTCTCTTTTTTCCATTTTTCTCTCTCCTCCTTAGACGTAAGTCTCATCAAAATGCACTTCTGATCAATTCTGATCAATGTTGGCCCAAAGGCCTATCACCCTAGTTTTGATGATGATCAACTCATGAAGTTATGTTTACTAATGATCTTGTGTTTAATTAGTGACAGATTCTTTATCAAGATCTTAGTAGGTGTGGAGCTTCAACAAAGGATTTAAAGTCAAGTTGGAAGCTAGCACCGGTTGATTCACGAGCCTATGCATCAAGATCACATCTAGAGATGAGCTCGGTGGATTGCATGTGGACCAAGTCAAGAAGATGAGAAGCCTTCAAGGGAAGACTTCAAGAAGTTGAAGACTTGTGTCTAGGTATAAGATTTATTTTAGATAAAATGTAAAGGATAGAATAGTTGGTGGATTGCTCAAGTCTATATCACACACACACTCTTGATAGAACTCTTGATAGAATGATTTTCATAAAAGATTTTCCTAGTTAAGAAAAGATTTTATTTGTGATAAAATACAATTTGGTTTTGGTATTTCATAGTTTACATATCTTATATCCAAAACCATGCTTAGAGTCTATTGTCAAAAACTAGATATTTCATCTTGATTGTGTAGTGGATCATATCCATACACACTATGCTTTTAGAGTATATCTTGTTTTTGTATTTGATGAAAGTTGGAAAAACATGCTGATATTTCAAAACCAAGTTTAGTGCTTTATGTCAAAAACTAGATATGTCATCTTGATTGTGTAGTGGATCATATCCACACACACTATGCTTTAAAGTGTATCTTGTTTTGTATTTGATGGAAATTTGGAAAAACATGTTGTTTTAGAAAAACAGTTTTTATTATGAGCCAATATTTCCAAGTTACAAAAATAGTCAAATCTTCAATAACATGCCTTGATTTTGTGCAAGCATGTTTCTATATCATAAAAACTATTTTTGTAGAATTTCTAAGTATTTATGGGATTTTTATTAAGCCAAAAAGACCTATCCTTAATCCCAAATTTTCAGGTTCTGGCAGTTCTGATTTTTCAGAACTGACAGAGGCCGGTCGACCGGGTCGGTCGACCGGACGTGCACGACGTGCACGCCAGTGTGCACTGGAGATCGGTCGACCGGGCCGGTCGACCGTTTCAGAGAGCTTTGCTCTCGGGAATTATCGGTCGACCGGGCCGGTCGACCGACAGAGAGTTTACTCTCTTCTCCAGTTGCTCGGTCGACCGGGCCGGTCGACCGGAGGCTGCAACGGTCGGATTTTTGACCGTTGCCGGTCGACCGGACCGGTCGACCGGTAGCTCTGACAGAGCCCAACGGTCAGATTTTTCTGGCCTCTATAAAAGGGGGTTTGTCATTGTTTGAAGCCAAGATTTTGAGGACTTCTTGAGCCAGTTTTTCCAAGTGATTTCAGAAGTTTTCTCCACAAAATAGAGTGCCAATATTTCCTATCAAAAGGGATTTATCAAGAGAGTGTTTATTGTGATTTCTTGAGTTTTCCATCAAAAGTTCTTTCCTTGATTTCTCACACTACACTTGAGCATCCATTGAGCTATTCATCCTATAGGAGAGTTGTAGTGAGAGTTTGTAATTGGTGATCAAGTGTTTAGATCACCAAGAGATCATTTCTTGTTCTTTGAGAAGGCGGACGGTTGTGTTCGCGGTTTGTTTCGGGTCCTAGTGAGGACTTGGTGTTGTTGGGTCCTAGTGAGGACTTGTAGCTTGAGGTGCGGCCTCGACGAGCCGGTGGGCTTGTGGTGTGTAAGGGACTTGGGAGTCCGAGGGCTTGTAGGTGTTGCGGCACCAAGGAGAGATCCGGTTGGATCGTGCATAGTGGAAATCCTTCGTGTGTCGAAGGCGGGGATGTAGAGCAAGTGTGCTCGAACCTCGAAACAAACCCTTTGTGTTTGCGATTGCTCACTCTTGCTCTCTTTCTCCTTTTATCTCTATTTTATATCTTGCATTCAATTTATTGTGTTCATCTTATACATGCTTGATATACCCTTGTGCTTATATTGTTATATACTTGCGTGGGATTGCTTGTTAACACTAGTATTCAACCAAGAGAGCCAACGCGGCACCTCAACCCATTCAAGGGGAATCTAGAGGAGCTTGTCCAGAGCCTCGCAAGGGGAATTCGGCAACACTCTTGTGTTATACATAAGTGTTTAAATAAAAGAAGTTTAATTTGGACAACTTAGTTTTAATTCCGCATTATTTGTTCATAAGTGACCATTAGATTAGCCATCACCTATTCACCCCCCCTCTAGGTGATCTTACAATTGGTATCAGAGCTAGTGCTCTTGATATTGGGTCTAACAACCTAAGAGTTAAAGATCCTCCTTTTAGGCTAATCACAATATTTTGTACACACACACCTCACCATGGACTTCATGTCACCACCCACCTTTGATATTCTTAACATCCAAACTTGGAAGGTTAAGATGTCATTGTACCTCAAGGCCTTAGGAATTCATGCTTATCTTGCTACTACTAATAATGATTATTGTTCAAATAGCAAGTACATTGAGGCTAATGCAAAAGCCCTTCATGCTCTTAAATGTACCCTAAATGATGATTATTTATCTAGGGTTTCTAACATTGAATCGGCTTTTGTAGCTTGGAACATCATCACCTCCCTTGGCGAAAAGGATCTATATTATGCCGGGAGCGATTCGGATATTGGAAGCGACACCTCCAACAAGTGCTACATGGTCCAAGGGGATAACCCCCTTGAGGTAACTTCCGAATCCGAGGATGAGGATGCTACTATGTCATATGATGAGCTAAATTCATTTTGTCAGTTATTGCTTGAGAGATATGACATAATTAAAAAGGAAAATAAAAATTTGAAAAAGGATATTGCTTGCATGCATGTAGAACATGACTCTTTTAGAGGTAACATTGCATGCTTGGAAAAGATAACAAGAATTTGAAAAAGAACATTGATTGCATGCATGTAGAAAATGATTCTTTTAGAGATAAACTTGCATGTTTAGAAAAAGAAAATAAAGTTTTGAAAAATGAGAATGTTTCTTATTTTCAAAATTAAATGATTTATGTGAAGGAACACTATTTTGAAGGATAAGATTGATTTGGTGGAAAAACAAAAGGAAATCGTTTTTCAAGAAAATAAATCTTTAAAAAGAAAATTTGTTGAAAAAGAAAAGGATAATGTTTTTCAAAAGAAAAAGAAAAATGATTCTTTATCTCACCATGCTTTACATGCCACAACTAATGAGATTAAGAATTTGAAAAATAAGATAGAAAATTTGAGCTCTAATTTGAGCACATGTGCATTCAATCATTCTAAGTTGGAATCTTTGTTTCAAAAGAAACAAGTTCCCCATGCTCATGCACATACACATCATGCTCATGCTTATGTTGCACATCACGATCACAATCACACTCATAAGCATCATGATAGGGTGTACACTTGTACACATTGTGGTCGCAAAGGCCATTTAGCAAAATATTGTTTTGATAAGAAGCATAACTTATATTTTACTATGTCTAAAGGATTTTGGGTTCCTTATAATAAAGCTAACCCCAAAGGACCCAAGAAAATATGGGTACCAAAACCCCCACCTTTTGCTTGTGATGTAGGTGAGGGCTCTCACAAAACGTGAGAGGGATGGTACCTTGGTAGTGGATGCACTTGGACATGATGGATATACTTTTGGGTTGCATCGCTATCAAGGAGCTTTGGTGGATCAACCACTATGCTAGGAGCTTTGGAGTTGGTAACAATTTCTAAACTCCTATTTTATTATGTACATGCTTTTATTTTCATAATATCATTCATAGCATGTTCATGTTTTAAGATTTTATGTGCTTCATGTGGTATTTACATGCTTAAATGTAGAATGTGTCAAAACTTGCATTTATTCATATATGTATAGTGAACTACAATTGACTAATATATATTTGGACTTCATGCTCATTTGTATCCACTATATGCATGTGTATAGGCTAGTTTTGATAATTCGGTCATTTATACTTGTTATGCCTATCCTTGATCTTACCTCATGTATATGTGTGTTTAATTCAAATCTAATAAATATACATGTATACCCGTGAGTCTCTAGCTTTCATGCAAATATTTGATAGACTCTTTTACAATTTTGAGATATGTATGTGTATTGTTAGATTTGTATAATTCATACATATACCATGAAGATTGTAGTTTTTTTTTAATAAAAATGATTTGTGTTGATTTGATAACAATGATTTCTATGTGATTTGAGCTTCAATGACAACTTTCATGAAAATACTATTTACATAACCTTTGAACACTCATCTTTTATTCAAAATATATTTATGAGCTTTATGGACTATGAGTGCTTGGATTTTATGTACTTAGTCTCATTCATGAAAAACATATGATTTGACATATTTGAAGGATCTTTAACTAGTTTTCAAAAACAATTTATACTAGTTATGTATTCTTCAAATAGTTTTGAGATTGTCACATGATTCAATTTTTCTTAAAATTTAATGCTTCATGATTTGAATATTAGTTTATATGTTAGTTTTTGTCAACACTAGGATTTATACTTGAACATATCATGGGCCTCAAAAGATCTATTAGTAAGTGTGCTTAAATGCTTATTTGAACCCTTGAAATGTACTTGTATTGCTTAGTTTTGATGATTCATACATATTTAAACTTATGTTCACCTTTTGGATTTGATTTATGATCATGTGCCTTTTATTTCATGTATATGTGTATTTTGCCAAACCTTAAAATATACATGTATAACTCTTGAGTCTTTTGCCTTCAATGCAAATCCATTCATATAGACTCACTTGAGTTTAAGAGATATGTATGTATATTTCATGTATTGTCAAAACATACATATATCTTGACATATAGATTTTGTTTTCAATGATTTAATAAAAAAAATTGTGAGATGATTTTGATGTTTATGATTTTCTAAGGAATATTGTACCTTATTGCCATTTTCATGATGTCATGTTTCACATAACATTAGTACACTCACTTCTTTTGAAACTATTTGGACTTTATAGATTAGAGTGTTTGAGTGTTTTGTGTTTCATTGCTATTTCATGAAAATCCTTAGATTTATTCCTTGATAGAAGGATTTCGTACTAGTTGTTAAACACTCTCATTTAACTAGTTCGAATTCTTCATGTGTTGTTAATGCTAAGCTTAATTCAAATCTTATTTTCAAGCTTATGCATTAGATTTTAAAATGGTATCAATATTTTTTATTTGATATCAAAGAGAAAATTCAAATTTGTTTTGATAAAATAGAATTAATGATTTTGTTTTGATGAGAAAAATTCAAAATTTTTGATTTGTATTGCCCCTCCTTGACTTCTTTATTTTTGACATAAAGGGGGAGAAAATTTGTTGATTTGATTTTACTTTGAACCCTTTGTTGATGATTGACAAAAAGGGGGAGAAGTATTTGTGATGTATTTGTGATATATGCATGATTTCCTTACTTAAGGGGGAGAAGTATTTGTCTTCCTTACTTAAGGTTGTATAAGATTTGTATTTATGCATATATATATTTGTATTTGTATTGCAAATAGGAGAAAAGATTTTGATTTATGCTTGTTGCATCTCCATATTTGCATCCATATTCATGTGCTTCATGATCATATTTATTATTTATTTTGTATGCATGAGTTAAGGGGGAGCTTCTTTGAAGCTTTACTTTAATCCATGCATATATAACGTCATGAGTTTTGTCATCATCAAAAAGGGGGAGATTGTTGGCCCAAAGGCCTATCACCCTAGTTTTGATGATGATCAACTCATGAAGTTATGTTTACTAATGATCTTGTGTTTAATTAGTGACAGATTCTTTATCAAGATCTTAGTAGGTGTGGAGCTTCAACAAAGGATTTAAAGTCAAGTTGGAAGCTAGCACCAGTTGATTCACGAGCCTATGCATCAAGATCACATCTAGAGATGAGCTCGGTGGATTGCATGTGGACCAAGTCAAGAAGATGAGAAGCCTTCAAGGGAAGACTTCAAGAAGTTGAAGACTTGTGTCTAGGTATAAGATTTATTTTAGATAAAATGTAAAGGATAGAATAGTTGGTGGATTGCTCAAGTCTATATCACACACACACTCTTGATAGAACTCTTGATAGAATGATTTTCATAAAAGATTTTCCTAGTTAAGAAAAGATTTTTATTTGTGATAAAATACAATTTGGTTTTTGGTATTTCATAGTTTACATATCTTATATCCAAAACCATGCTTAGAGTCTATTGTCAAAAACTAGATATTTCATCTTGATTGTGTAGTGGATCATATCCATACACACTATGCTTTTAGAGTATATCTTGTTTTTGTATTTGATGAAAGTTTGGAAAAACATGTTGATATTTCAAACCAAGTTTAGTGCTTTATGTCAAAAACTAGATATGTCATCTTGATTGTGTAGTGGATCATATCCACACACACTATGCTTTAAAGTGTATCTTGTTTTTGTATTTGATGAAAATTTGGAAAAACATGTTGTTTTAGAAAAACAGTTTTTATTATGAGCCAATATTTCCAAGTTACAAAAATAGTCAAATCTTCAATAACATGCCTTGATTTTGTGCAAGCATGTTTTCTATATCATAAAAACTATTTTTGTAGAATTTCTAAGTATTTATGGGATTTTTATTAAGCCAAAAAGACCTATCCTTAATCCCAAATTTTCAGGTTCTGGCAGTTCTGATTTTTCAGAACTGACAGAGGCCGGTCGACCGGGTTGGTCGACCGGACGTGCACGACGTGCACGCCAGTGTGCACTGGAGATCGGTCGACGGGCCGGTCGACCGTTTCAGAGAGCTTTGCTCTCGGGAATTATCGGTCGACCGGGCCGGTCGACCGACAGAGAGTTTACTCTCTTCTCCAGTTGCTCGGTCGACCGGGCCGGTCGACCGGAGGCTGCAACGGTCGGATTTTTGACCGTTGCCGGTCGACCGGACCGGTCGACCGGTAGCTCTGACAGAGCCCAACGGTCAGATTTTTCTGGCCTCTATAAAAGGGGGTTTTGTCATTGTTTGAAGCCAAGATTTTGAGGACTTCTTGAGCCAGTTTTTCCAAGTGATTTCAGAAGTTTTCTCCACAAAATAGAGTGCCAATATTTCCTATCAAAAGGGATTTTATCAAGAGAGTGTTTATTGTGATTTCTTGAGTTTTCCATCAAAAGTTCTTTCCTTGATTCTCACACTACACTTGAGCACCATTGAGCTATTCATCCTATAGGAGAGTTGTAGTGAGAGTTTGTAATTGGTGATCAAGTGTTTAGATCACCAAGAGATCATTTCTTGTTCTTTGAGAAGGCGGACGGTTGTGTTCGCGGTTTGTTTCGGGTCCTAGTGAGGACTTGGTGTTGTTGGGTCCTAGTGAGGACTTGTAGCTTGAGGTGCGGCCTCGACGAGCCGGTGGGCTTGTGGTGTGTAAGGGACTTTGGGAGTCCGAGGGCTTGTAGGTGTTGCGGCACCAAGGAGAGATCCGGTGGATCGTGCATAGTGGAAATCCTTCGTGTGTCGAAGGCGGGGATGTAGAGCAAGTGTGCTCGAACCTCGAAACAAACCCTTTGTGTTTGCGATTGCTCACTCTTGCTCTCTTCTCTTTTTGTCTCTATTTTATATCTTGCATTCAATTTATTGTGTTCATCTTATACATGCTGATATACCCTTGTGCTTATATTGTTATATACTTGCGTGGGATTGCTTGTTAACACTAGTATTCAACCAAGAGAGCCAACGCGGCACCTCAACCCATTCAAGGGGAATCTAGAGGAGCTTGTCCAGAGCCTCGCAAGGGGAATTCGGCAACACTCTTGTGTTATACATAAGTGTTTAAATAAAAGAAGTTTAATTTGGTCAACTTAGTTTTAATTCCGCATTATTTGTTCATAAGTGACCATTAGATTAGCCATCACCTATTCACCCCCCCTCTAGGTGATCTTACAATCAAGTCATTATGACTTTTGTCCTTTCTGTTAAACGCAGCATTCGCGTTTTCTCTAGACGTGAGTTTCATCCTCGCGCCTGGGCAATTACCAAACGCAAGTCTCAGTTGAATGAGGACGCGGCTCTCTTTTCCTTTAAACATGTAAATATCCCATCTCCCTTTATATATACGCATCCCCTTCTTCTCTCTCTTTCATTTTTTCCTTCCTTCTCCATTGCCAGCAAGCGAACCAGCAGCCCAAAGCCACCGTGCCTCCCTCCTTGGCCGGCCACTCTCCCCTCCATCTCCACTACCTTTACCACCAACTCCTCTACCTTTCTGTCCTCCATCTCCTCCACCATTCCAACAACAACAACAACACCATTCCACCATCTTCTTCTTCCTTTTTTCCACGAAGAAACCCATTAACCTCCGTAGCTTCACCACCATATCCACCACCACCTACACCACCTTGGCCACCGACGCCATCTTCCTCCCCTCGGAGAGCTCTTTCTAACGAGCTATAGTTTCGCTCTCTGAAACCCTTTTTCAAAACACCAAATTTCCCTTTTTTAACTAGACTTGCACCGCATTTTTTTGCCTGGGTTTGGGCTGCCCATGGTAGCCGACCCTTGACCGGGGGCCGCCGCCGGCGAGGTCCAGCCGGCCAACCCCCTTCCCTTCTTTTCTTTCCTTTCCTTCTTTCTTTCTTTTCTTCTTTCTTCCTTCCTTCTTTTTCTTTTCCTTTCCTTTTCCTTTTCCTTTTCTTCTCTATTTTTCTCCCAACCTGCGTCCCCCTTTTTTCCCTCCTTCCCTGCGTCTCACTTTCCCCCATCCATGCGTCTCTCACTCTCTCATCTCTCTGTCACTCTCTTTCTCTTGTTAATTGCTGGGCGCAGAGTTCACCCCGCGTCCAAGCAATTCCTTAAGGCGATCTTCACGTTTTTGATATTTGTATAACACGATCCTCGCGTTCTTGTGTTAACATGACGCAGGGCTCATGCTCGCATCTGTGTTCTTCTCGTGTCGTTGCTTGAACACGGATCTTAAACTCCGCGTTTTAAAAATCTACGCAACGCGACTCCCGCGTCTGCGACTCCCGCGTTTCATTCTCTCTTCTCCTTTTTTTTGAACGCGTTTACGTGTTGGTTCCTGGATTTCAGAGATTGGGGATTTCACAGTATTTTTTGTATTTAGGGAGTGTTCTCGCTTTCCTTTTGACTTTCCTTTCATCGAGTCGACTTGTATTATTTACGATTTGTGCTGCTTGAAACTAACACTTTCTGCAGGTACCTTGCCTTCGGGCCTAACCTCTGGGTACAAACTTTGAGGTTTAGGGTCCTCTAGACTTTCTCTATGCTACGCCTGGTGGGCAGAACTAGCGTCAATACTTTACTGCTTACTCCGTCTGAATGTAGTTACCCAGTGAGCATAGCTTTCCCGTGAGCGGTAGTATAGCGTTCATACGCTTGCTGCGACATGTGTGTCTAGCTAAGCTGCGAGTAGTAACCACACCGAGCGTGATAGCATTTAGTATTGTACATTAGCTTCGCTCCAGCTTGCTCAGCTCTGCTTGATTGTTCTCAGCTATTACTCTATCACTTGTCAAGTACATACTTGATATGTTAACACTTAACATTCTACTACTTGATACCTATCATCTACATGCTAAATACTTGACACCTGTTTATATCACTCGACAATTGATGTGTCATCACCTGACGCCTGACTTGCTACTACTTAACACTTGCTCCTTGTTACGACATGATTTATCACCTGCCTCCCATCATATTAATACTAGGCCTGTGATTATCACATTTACGGGAATACTATATTTGTTATTTTGTATTACATACAGTGACTTGAATCTTGTACCCGTTATCCTGTATTATATATACAGTGACCTGAATCTACAGTACTCATGTACTCCTGAATTTTTGATCATGTCCTTCTCCTGCTATTTCCGTAAATTGATAATTGCATAATAAATTATTATAAGGCAACTTGCATCCCGTTTGGGGGAAACTGATGGGTCCTGAATAATCATGTTTACGGTGGTCTTATCGAGTCACTCGGGGCCACATACTTGAGGGATCACCTGGCGGCCACCAGAGATTCCGTGGGGTATGCTGGCACCCCTACTCCTATTTATTCCGGTCGGGTATGCACACGCCCTAGGCCTATTTCGATAGGATCTTCGATACTTTATTCCTGTTTGGGCATAAATAAGTCCCGGTACCTAGCGGTACATTCCGGCTCAGCATCGGATACTCCTAGACCGTTGTCCCGGGTATGTACGAGGCCATCCGAAACATGATTCGTCAAATTTCATCAGCTATCAAATGACTTGCTCTATAAGTTGTAAGTGAAAGTATGTGAAATAGGACTCATACTGAAGCCCATAACTTAGACGGCTCCAATTAAAATAAGATGCTAATATGCAATTTGTTGCGTTATTTTGTAACTCGGGTTGTATGCGCTTAGATTACGGTGATATAGGATAAAGGTATATAAATGAGGGTTTCTTATTTGGATTATTCCTTCGATGTACTAGTCTCATGAAGCCGTGACTTAAGCTTATGTAATCGGTTTTACTCGTAATGGTTTTATTCAGTTTTATCGATTTTTATCGGTTTTATGTTAGTTTAGGAGATATCTGGTGTTGCCTTGTCTACTTTATTCATCGCCTCGTTACCTGCTCAAATCATCTTATATCATACATGTTCCCAGCATGATATCGAATTACTGTCTCTTTACTTGCTCCTGCATGCTGGTACTCACAACACGGTTTTCAATGCATATTTATGACTTAGATTTATCGATACACATGTGCTTATCTCAGCACGCCATCTGGCTTATGCATCACCACTCGCAAGGAGTTCTGAATCCTCTGGATCCTCATGTCTAAGTTTTGAAGCTTGGAGCGGTGGTTTCTCCCAGTTGCTGATCAGAGTGGCGCAGCTGAAGCATGGATCCTCAGCAGACCGTCCAGAGCCTCATCCTTCTAGGCCCCCTGCTCGGCTCTAGAGTTTCCTGTTATGACTCTGAGCCTCCTTTTGTACTGTTCATACTTGTAAATCTCCTTGTATTCTCGCATTTGCGTCATATGGTGATGTAATATTATTATAATATTGGGTCACTTCCTTTGATAACTTTATAATTGTACTCATGTGTTGGACTGTATAATGCACCACGTGATTCCGTACTCTGATTCTTGCCTGTATCGATGCTTAGCGTATATACGTGAGGGTATTTCTGACCTGCGTATATACATTGCAGTAATGTCTTCGTACTTACCGGATCAGGGCATTACAGATTTCATATCAAAAACATATATATATATATATATATATATATATATATATATATATATATATATATATATATATATATATATATATATATATATATCTTATATGTATATTGCATTCTATCCATATGCAACATGCTTCAAAGTTGTTTCAATATCATATTTTTGTATTTATACAAGTTTTACAGAAAACGACTTTCCATTTCAAAATTTGGTTTTGGAAAATACGATATTTGTTAAAGGACAAATTTCAATATCACAAAAATGGTTCAAATTGTTTATAATATGTGTTGAATTTTAGTTACACATATTTGTACTTCAAAGATCTTAGAAGAACTTATTTTGTGAAATTTATGTGTATTTATGAGATTTATTGGATATTAAATTAACAAGTTTTTAATCCCTTTATTCGTCAGCCAGACTGATTGGCGGTCGATTGAACTGGTGACCGGACCAGTGGTCCGTCGACCGAAACGGTCGACCGATATGCACGAGATGTGCACAAAGGCCAGCTACAACAGCCGGTCGACCGCATGGTCGATCGACTGAAAGCACCCCACTCTCGGGTGCTGGCGGGTCGACCAGGCGGTCGACCGGAGGCACAACGGTCAAAAAAATGACCGTTGGCCAGTCGACCAGCCGGTCGACCGGAAGGGCAAATCTGGCTTTTCCAGATTGCCAACGGCTAGTTTTTAGAATGGGTTATAAATACCCATCCTTTGAGATGTTTTCATCAAGAATTTCAAGAGCAAAATTTTCATCTTCGTAAGTATTTTATCAACAAGTTTTCAAGAGTTTTTGGGCTAAAAGATTTATCTTTTTATTTGTTTTAAAGTGTTGAAAAATCAAATAAAAAGAGAATCTTTGGAAAATTGGTTTTTTGATCTTTATTTCAATATTTATTTAGTATTTTTCCCAAGAGTTTTTCTTTGTTGTTTTCATTTTCAAACACTTTATTTTCTCACACTTGAGCTATCTTCTCTATCCTATCTATATGATCTTGTTTTTTTAGGAAAATTGGTTTGTGGTCTTTGAGATCACAAGAGTTGTAACCTTTTTGTGTTTGTTGTTAGCCCTCTTGTGTAGAGGTGATTGTGGAAGTTGTGTTTTGAGTTTGTTGGTATCCCTCTAAGTGTAGAGGTGATTGAGGTTGGAGTTTTGGTTTTGTGCCTATCCTCTAAGTGTAGAGATGATTGTTAGAGTTTTGGCTTTGTGCTTATCCCTCTAAGTGTAGAGGTGATTATTGTTGTTTGCTTAGTGCCTTATCCCTCTAGTGAGAGGTGATTGTTGTTGTGCCTTGCCTCTTGTATAGAGGTTGTGTTTGTTGGAGAGAGGAGTTGTGTACTCCTACTTTGTATTTGCCAAATCTACAGTGGAGGTTCCCTGTGTGAGAAGTCCTGTGTGGACGTATAGTGAAAATCCTTCTGTATGAAGGCGGGGACGTAGAACAGTGGCTCGAATCTCGAAATAAATCTTGGTGTTTACGATTGATCTACTATCTCTAAACTCTCTCTATTATATCGTGCATTAATTTATATTGTTCATATCATACATATATGCTTGTTATTATTTGTGTGCCTCACTAATGTTGAATCAAGAGAGCTTCATATAGCACCTCAACTCTTATTCAGAGAAATTTAAAGGAGATAGTCCAGAGCCCTTCACCGAAAATTCGGCTACACTCTTTGATTACACTTAGTGTATTACATTTTATTTTTAATTCCGCATCATTTTTCATTAGATTAGCCATATACCTATTCACCCCCCTCTAGGTGTATTTTCAGAAATGAGCATGGATATATTGCAATATACATATGCTATCCATACGATGATATTGACTCCATTTGAATTTGATCGTTTCTCCTTTTGGAATCCATCTCTTGAATCTTTGATATCCTTGATTCCATTCTTCTTTCAGAGTAGTTTAGATCCCCTCCCTGATTCTCATATTCATTTCAACTCTTTTACTGGCATTGTCTTTTGAAATCGGTTACACCTGAAAAACACCTAGAGGGGGGTGAATAGGTGTTAAGCTAATTTAATGATCTTTTTAAACAAGTATGAAAGAATGATGCAATCGGTCACTCAAAATAAGAAATTGAAGCCGAATTTCCATGAGGGCTCTAGAACTTCTCCTCTTTGATTCCTCTAGATTATGTGTTGAGACGCGTAATTGCTTTCTTGTTGAGATGAGTATAGACCGAAAAATGCAAGTATGAAATGGATGCAATAATAGAGTGCAAGTAAGAAGTATCACAAGATATAAATGTAAAGCAATGAAAAATAATAAGGAAACCAATCGCAAACATAAGGAATTTGTTTTGAGGTTCGAGCCACCGCTCTACGTCCCTGCCTTCACCACCGTGAAGGATTTTCACTATATCCACTGAGGAAATTACAAGAGGTCTACACAAGACCAGAGTACCGAACTCCCACCAATCCAATCCTCTTCACAAGAGGAATCTCAACACAAAGAACAACAAGTAACAAGGTGATCAAAAAGACCACAAACTTCTCTCTATAACTCCTTTTAGAATGGAATGATTTTGGCTCAAAAAGTGTAGTGAGAAAAATTCAGTTGAAAAGAGTAAGAAAAATCTTTAAAACAACTGAAAAACTTAGACCAAGAATGCTCTTTAGAAATGAGGGATTTGAAAAACTTTTCTTCTCTTTTTGAAACACAAAACAATGGGTATTTTTCTTGATTTTTGCAAGTGACCAATGCCATCTATTTATAGGGATTAGAGAAGATCTAACCATCATTATAACTAGTTTAATAGGTCGGAAAATAGTCCCCAAAATTTCAGAGATAGTTGACTAAAACGTCACAATCAAATCCAATGATCAAAACTCAGAAAATTAGCTGCTGGGGCTACAGGCGGCTGTCGGTCGACCGGCCCGGTCAACCGACAGCCCAACTGGCAACTAGCCGTTGGACGCGGTCGACCGGTCCGGTCGAACGGTGCTCAAACAAAAATAAGTCTTTGTTCTGTCAGTCACTGGCCCGGTCGACCGACAAAACCCGAGAGCAAGGGTCTACCAGTCGACCGACAAAACCCGAAAGTAGGGTCTTTCAGTCGGTCGATAGCTCCAGTCGATCAGCAGACGTGCACAAACGTGCACGCCAAGACCACAAGGCCCGGTCGACTGGTGCGGTCGACCGATCAGGTCTGAACTAGAGCCGGTCGACCGCCCGGTCGACCGTTGGACCTGAAACAGGATTTTTATAGGAAAAATTTTGAACTTTGAAAATTTTCAAAATAATTTTGTAAGGCTATATGATTAAGCAGTATGCTATAAGGGTTGGTATACATGATATAAATAAGATGTAAAAATATAAAATAATTTGAGTCATGTATAACCATCACGTGCACCTAAATCAATTAACCAAAACAAAACCGTATTTTGAAAAATTAAAGTGTGTGTGTATTTTCTTGAGCCAACTTATCATAACCACATTTTTTAACAAACTAATTCTTACAAAGGTTCTAGGTGACTACAAGGTCTTCAAATGAGCTCCTCCATATGCGATGTTGAAATAGCTTGAATCCTTGAACCCGAAATGAATCAATCTTGAGTTAAAAATACCTTCCTTTAGGGAAGAAGAAATCTTGAATCCATAGAACCCTGAAACACACTTAAACACTAAAACATGATTAGTACAAATATTATATATGTTTTTAATCATCAAAACTCAAAAACCGGGTGATTGTAACCTTGGGCCAACAATCTCCCCCTTTTTGATGATGATAAAACATATGAGTTATTTAACAAAAACATGGGAAAGGAACTTGGAAGCTCCCCCTCAAATCATGCTATATATATATATGAATGGCTATATACATGAAGAGTAGAAACTAAGAACTTTGGCATAAGAGAGACATAGGAATTCAAAACATATTGCTCAAAACTCATAATTCAAAAACTAACCTTTTATACCTCAAAATCCAAAACTCAAAAATCAAAACTAACTTGTTATAACTTAAAACTCAAACTAACTTTAACTCAAACTCAAAACTAACTTGTCATATCTTTAAACTCAAACTCAAAATAACTCTTCAAAACTCAAAATGCATAACTCAAACTCAAATAAGATAACTTTTCTTTTTCTCCCCCTTTTTGTCATACATCAAAAAGGGTAAACATTGTTTTAAAATTTTTCATGATTCCATAATACAAACATTCAATTCACCACACAATAAAGGAAAATCGAGCATAGCTAGTGGTTTTGTAAAATATCGGCAAGTTGAAAATTGGTAGAAACATATTCAATTTCAATATCACCTTTCTCATAATGATCTTGAAAAAAGTGATACTAAATGTCAATGTGCTTAGTCTTACTATGTTGATTTGAATTTTTTGTCATATGAATAGTACTAGTATATATCACAAAATATTTTAATATGATCAAAATGCAAATCATAGTCAAGGAGAGTATGTTTCATCCAAAAAACTTGTGCACAACAAGCTCCGGCCGCAACATACTCCGCCTCGGCAGTTGAGAGGGCTACCGAATTTTGCTTTTTGGAGGACCATGAAACAAGACAATTACTAAGAAATTGACATGTTCCACTTGTACTCTTCCTATCCACTCTACAACCCGCATAGTCGGCATCCAAAAAACTCGTCATGAAAATTGTCCGGTCTTCGGATACTACAAACCCATTTCAATTGTGCCCTTAAGGTATCTAATAATGCGTTTTACCGCAATCAAATGGAACTCTTTAGGACACGATTGAAATCGAGCACAAAGACATACACAAAACATAATGTCTGGCCTACTAGCCGTTAAAAACAACAAGCTACCAATCATGCTACGATAAAGCTTTATGTCTACACTTGTACCTTGTTTCATCCTTGTCAAGCTTTGTGGTGGTAGCCATGCGAGTTTTGCTTGTTTTAGCCCCTTCAAGCCCAAATCTCTTGATAAGTTCCTTCGTATACTTGGCTTGATTGATGAAGATCTCATCCTTTCTTTGCTTGATTTAGAGTCTAAGGAAATAGTTAAGCTCGCCCATCATAGACATCTCAAATTCCTCCTTCATGCATGATTCAAAAACTTTGCAAAGATTTTCATTAGTAGAACCAAATATGATATTATCAACATATATTTGAACTATAAGTATATCATTTTCAACATGTTTTGTAACAAAGTAGTATCTATTTTTCCTTTATTAAAACCATTAGAAATTAGAAATGAGAAAGTCTTTCATACCAAGCCCTAGGGGCTTGTTTTAAACCATAAAGAGCTTTGTCAAGTTTGAAAACAAAATCCGGATGTGTAGGATCAACAAACCAGGGGGTTGTTCAACATGCACCTCCTCTTCAATAAATCCATTTAAGAAAGCACTTTTTACATCCATTTGAAAAAGTTTAAAATCTTTATAAGAAGCAAATGCAAGTGTTATCCGTATGGCTTTAAGCCGTGCTACGGGTGCAAATGTTTCCTGAAAATCGATACCTTCGACTTGAGTGTAACCTTGGGCCACTAACCTAGGTTTATTCCTAATAATATTTCCCGACTCATCCAACTTGTTCTTAAAGATCCACTTAGTACCAATTGTTGGTCTATCGTGGGGCCTAGAACAAGATGCCAAACTTGGTTGTGCTTGAATTGATTGAGCTCCTCTTGCATGGCAAGCAACCAATATGTGTCGCCCTCGGCTTCGAGGATGTTCTTTGGTTCAAAGTAAGAAATAAATGTATAGTGCCCACAAAGATCATGAAGTTTAGAACGAGTAGTTACCCCTTTTGATAGTTCACCTATAATAAATCCTTGGGATGATGTAGATTGTATCTCCAATCTTTGGAAGTGGTTGAATAGTCTCCACTTCAACTTCTTGAATTTTATTTCCTTGAACCTCATTTTCTTGAACTTCATTTCCTTCATCATCCTTTGGCATGTCTTCAAGAGTAGGTGAGTCCTTCAAAGTAGTTCTCTCCCATGTCTTCATTTAGGGAATCTATTTATATAACATTCTTAACAAACACATTAGATTCCTCAAACTTTACATGTATAAAATCTTCAATAATTAAGGATGACTTATTGAAAACTCTATAAGCTTTACTAGTATTAGAGTAACCAACAAAATTGCTTTATAAGACTTTGTATCAAATTTACCTAAATTATCTTTAGTATTCAAAACAAAACATTTACAACAAAAAACTTTAAAGTATGAAACATTTGGCTTTCTAGAAAAATAGATCTCAAAAGATGTTTTTGAAGTATTTTTGCATAAGAAAACTCTATTTGATATGTAGCAAGATGTGTTAACGGCCTCGGCCCATAGATAATGAGGGTGACCATATTCATTTATCATTGTCCTAGCCATCTCTTGTAATGTACGATTTTTCTTCTCAACGACTCCATTTTGTTTTAGATTTCTAGGACAAGATAGTTCATGCTTAATTCCATGTTTTTCACAAAAAGCGGTAAAAGGTTGGTTATTGAATTCACCACCTCTATCACTTCTTATTCTTAAAATAGAAGAATCTTTTTCCTTTTCAACTCTTTTCTTAAAGGCTTGAAAATATGAAAAGGCTTGATTTTTGTGTTCTAAAAAGAAAACCCATGTAAAACGCGAGAAATCATCAACTAAAACGAAAGCAAAACGATTCCCACTTAGACTTTTGGTTTGAGTAGGACCAAAAAAATCCATATGGATCAACTCCAAGGGTCGTGATGTCATGATATCCTTGATTGACATGAAAGAGGACTTGGTTTGTTTTTCAAGTTGGCACGCATCGCAAATGCAGTCCTTTTTAAAGTTCAAGCAAAGAATACCTTTCGTCATTTCCTTGTTATTTAATCTAGATAGATGGTCAAAAGAAATGTGACCTAATTTCCTATGCCACAACTAAGAGTCATCATCGAGGGCTTTCAAACAAGTAGCATAGCATAGCATATTAGACATGTCAATCAGTATACATTAGTTTCACAAAATCCGAAAAATATATATGCATTGGATTGTCTATCAATAACTCTACATGCTAGGTTATCAAAAACAACATCAAAACCTTTGTCACAAAGTTGACTAACACTCAAGAGATTATGCTTGAGGCCATCAACTAAAATAACATTTTCTATTAAAAGATGTACCAAGTTTAACATTACCAATACCAATGATTTTTCTTTTGGCGTCATCTCCGAAGGTGACGGTGCCACCTTCATGGTATCTTGAGAGGGTTGCAAAGTTGTTGATATCCCAAGTCATGTGCCTTGAGTAACCACTATCAAGATACCACAATCTTTTACGTCGTTGGGCCTTAGAATGTACCTACATCATTTAACAAATTTGTTGACTTTGGTACCCAAACTTTCTTGGGTCCTTGAAAGTTAGTATCCCGAACCCAAACATGATTATGCGATGCATTAATCCTATCATAGCAAAATTTAACTAAATGACCTTTACGGCCACAATATGTGCATGAAAAGACTTTACCATACATGAATGCATGATGTGTGTGTGGGGTGTGGGCATGTTTAGGGTGCTTGGCATGATGTAAATGTTGTTAATTATGAACATGAGCATGAATAGCATGTGAATGTTTCTTTGGAACATGTTTCTTAGGAAACATAGACTCTAGTATATTTTTATCAAATTCACATTTCTTCAAAACAATTCCTATTGAATCAATTTTCTCATTTAGCATGAAAATTTTATTTTCATCAATTTGTGAAAATTTACCTTTACAAGAAATTTTGTAGTTATTAAAATCCTTTTGTATAGAAACAAGAGTAGAAACAATTCATCCTTTTCTTTTGTAAGAGTGAAGACTTTGTGATTGAGAGATTCATTTTCCTTTTTCATTTTCAAGTATTTCTTTTTGAGAAAATCATAGTTATGAGATAGTTCTTCAAAAGCTTCTCCTTGTTCATCTATAAAAAGCTCACAATCAATAGATATATCACGAGTTACCTTGCTTGTGCTTTCATTTGCCAAGAAGCACATATTGGCGATGTCGACTTTCTCATCGGATTCACTCTCTGAATCCCAAGTGGCCTTTAAAGCTTTCTTTTCGTACGACTTATTTGAGGTGGATGGTTTGCTTTTGTTTTCCGGGCATTCCGCAACAATATGACCCAGTTTCCGGCAATTAAAGCAAATGATTTTCTTCTCTTCTTTACCTTGCCATCTCCTTCTATTTTGAAACTTTGCCATGTAGTATATTCTCTGAACATTCTTTACAAGAAGAGAAAGATCTTCATCATCCTCTTCTTCACCATCGTCGTCGGAGTAGGTGGAAGAACTCTTAAAGGCAATAGTTTTCTTCTTGGGAGGAGCCATCTCTTCTCTTGCTTTTCTTTCCATCTCATGGGTCTTGAGATTCCCAATGAGACCGATAAGCTCCATTTCTTCTTTGTCATTGAGCTCCTTCAAAGTTATGACTTTGACTTCCCAAGATGGAGGGAGTGCACGGATGATCTTCCTCACCTTCTGGTCATTGTCAATAGCATCAGCTAAAGAAGAAAGTCCATTAGTAATCTTTGTAAATTTAGTAACCATATCATCTATGATTTCATTCTTTTGCATAGAAAAATTTTCATATTGTGAACAGAGAAGGCGATTTTTGCCCTCTTTACTTGTGAAGTCCCCTCATGAGTGACAAGTAAGTGAGTCCAAATCACATGTGCGGATTTGCAATGAATGACTCTTGAAATATCATCGTCACTAAGAGCTTGAAGCAAGGCATAGTGTGCCCTAGCATTAGCATCAAACTCCTTCGTGGCAATATCGGACCAAGTGTCCTCATCACCAAGGGGTGCACTAAATGGTTTGGTCACCGCCTTTGCAACCCGGCTTTCTAAGGATTGCAAAAACATGGTCATCTTAACCTTCCATTTGGGAAAGCTAAGGCCATCAAACTTGGGTGGGGTCTTAATTCCTACGGCCATTTTTACTAAGTGTATGAGGATGAAAAATGAATAAAGTGATTAGCAATATAGAATCTCTCTAAGGTTGTTAAGCCAAGAGCCTAGAGACCAAAGCTCTGATACCAATTGAAAAACACCTAGAGGGGGGATGAATAGGTCTTAATGCTAATCTAATGATCTTTTTAAACAAGTATGAAAGAATGATGCAATTGGTCACTCAAAACAAGAAATTGAAGCCGAATTCCCCGTGAAGGGCTCTAGAACTTCTCCTCTTTGATTCCTTTAGATTATGTGTTAAGACGCGTAATTGCTTTCTTGTTGAGATGAGTAAAGACCGAAAAATGCAAGTAATGAAATGGATGCAATAATAAAGTGCAAGCAAGAAATATCACAAGATATAAATATAAAGCAATGAAAAACAATAAGAAAACCAATCGCAAACACAAGGAATTTGTTTCGAGGTTCGAGCCACCGCTCTACGTCCCCGCCTTCACCACCGTGAAGGATTTTTACTATATCCACTGAGAAAATTACAAGAGGTCTACACAAGACCGGAGTACCGAACTCCTACCAATCCAATCCTCTTCACAAGAGGAATCTCAACACAAAGAACAACAAGTAACAAGGTGATCAAAAAGACCACAAACTTCTCTCTTACAACTCCTTATAGAATGGAATGATTTTTGGCTCAAGAAGTGTAGTGAGAAAAATTTAATTGAAAAGAGTAAGAAAAATCTTTAAAACAACTGAAAAACTTAGACCAAGAATGCTCTTAGAAATGAGGGCTTTAAAAAACTTTTATTCTCTTTTTGAAACACAAAACAATGGGTATTTTTGTTGATTTTTGCAAGTGACCAATGCCATCTATTTATAGGAATTAGGGGAGATCTAATCATCATTATAACTAGTTTAATAGGTCAGAAATAGCCCCTAAAATTTCAGAGATAGCTGACTAAAATGTCACAATCAAATCTAATGATCAAAACTCAGAAAACTAGCCGTTGGGCTGCTGGCGGCTGTCGATCAACCGGCCCGGTCGATCGACAGCCCAACTTGCAATGAGCCGTTAGACACGATCGACCAGTCCGGTTGACCGGCGCTCAAACAAAAACAAGTCTTTATTTTGTCAGTCGACTGGCCCAGTCAACCGACAAAACCCGAGAGCAAGGGTCTTTCAGTCGGTCGACCGGTCCGGTCGACCGGCAGACGTGTACAAACGTGCACGCCAAGACCACAAGGCCTGGTCCACCGGTGCGGTTGACCAATCAGGTCTGAACTAGAGCCGGTCGACCGCGCGGTCGACCGTTGGACCTGAAACAGGATTTTTATAGGAAAAATTTTGAACTTTGAAAAATTTTCAAAATAATTTTGTAAGGCTATATGATTAAGTAGCATGCTATAAGGGTTGGTGTACATGATATAAATAAGATGTAAAAATATAAAATAATTTGAGTCATGTATAACCATCAAGACATGCACCTAAATCAATTAACCAAAATAAAAACCGTATTTTGAAAAATTAAAGTTTGTGTGTTTTCTTGAGCCAACTTATCATAACTACATTCTTTAACAAACTAATTCTTACAAAGGTTCTAGGTAACTACAAGGTCTTCAAATGGGCTCCTCCATATGCGATGTTGAAATAGCATGAATCCTTAAACCCGAAATGAATTAATCTTGAGTCAAAAGTACCTTCCTTTAGGGAAGAAGAAATCTTGAATCATAGAACCCTGAAACACACTTAAACACTAAAACATGATTAATACAAATAACTATATATGTTTTGTAATCATAAAAACTTAAAAACCAGGTGATTGTAACCTTGGGCCAACAACACCATGTTGAAGCCAATAGTAAAAAACAGAGCACGCAGCGGAAGCATAGTGAACCCATGATACAGTGAGAAGTTGTCTGGAAGCTTCATCTTCTCCTTTAACTTGATTTTTTATCTTTCCTCGCCTTATTGAAATTTCGAGGACGAAATTTTTATAAGGTGGGTAGGATTGTAACCCTCAGTTTTCTATGTACGGGTGTCAATACTGGTATCTGATACCTGATTTAATCATCTTGGCAAATCCATTGAGACTGTTTCATTCAAGATTTTATTTTCTAATATTTTAAATTTTTTTAGATTTTTTGGGAATTATTTGAGAACAATCTCAATTCGTGGTCGATCGGTGTTACAGGCTGACTCTGAAATTTTTAATTAACAATAATGAATGAATTTCAAGAGTCTGACTTCACAACAATTGACATCTATTTTTGTGAATTTTTCAGTATTTTTATGAATTAATAGGAGTTTAATCCAATAAGCTAATGATTAAATATTAATCTATATAAAAAATGCAATTAAAAATAAAATCAAAATATAAAAAAAACCCGCATGTTTATATATATAACAAGTTTAGATCCTGCGACTCCTAGTAAGGCTTTTGTCACAGAGGGGGGTAACCATTCTATTAAAACCTTAATTACCCCTTTTATTCTTCCAAAAAATTACACAAAACTTTTGGCAGTTTGTTTCAAGGTTTGAAACCATGACCAACCCTCCTACAGCATTTAGTCGACTTCACTTGGCGACTTTGGCTTTGTGTTTGATATCACACACACATTGTTTTAACGTTTTGTATCTTCATCTTATTTTCCCCCACAAACACACAATCTCTACCTCTTGCACCCATATAGTTTGGCTTTCGATCTTCCACTCTCGCATGTATCTCTCCCCTCTTACTCACGTTCTCCATCTTCCCGCACTCAACCGCACTCTATCTTATATATGTATTACACTCTCCCTCTTTCTCTCCCTCTTTCGTATACTCCTCTCTCTCTTTTTCTCACCATAGCATACCAGCGCCATCAGCAGCACCACCAAGTCCCGTGCGCCCCTTCCTCCCCTCACAGCTACAATCACTATCCCAGGGCAACCTGAGCTCCTCCTTTGGGCTGCCTTCTCTTTTTGGCAGCGAGCGTCGTTGAAGCCCAACTCCTCCATGGCCTGCCGCACAACGTTCCTTGCGCATCAGCCCAGAGTGCCTTCTCCCTGTGGCAGCCCTGTGGCTGTGCCTTGTCAAGATCCCAGGCCCCACCTCCACCAGCGGCCGCACTCTCCCCCTGGGCGCCATGGCGACCCCCGTGGTTGTGCCCCTATCTCCGACGGCAGCCGATCCTCTCCGGTGAGCCTCCATCGTCGTCCGCGAGATCCTCCGTCGACGGCCGCGCACGACCCCATGGTCAGAGTACTTCCCTCTCTCTTTCAGGTTTTTTTCACTTTCGCGTGCCACCACCGGTGCACCACCCTCTGTCGGAGTCTCTGAAGGTTCACCTAGAGGGGGGGTGAATAGGTGATGGCTAATCTAATGGTCACTTAATGATGAATGATGCAAATAATGCGAAAGCTAAAAACAATTATGACCTAATTAAAACTTTTACACTAAACACTATGTATAACACAAGAGTGTTGCCGAATTCCCCGTGAAGGGCTCTGGACAAACTCCTCTAGATTCCCCTTGAATGGGTTGAGGTGCCGCGTTGGCTCTCTTGGTTGAATACAAGTGTTAGCAAACAATCCCACGCATGTATATCAATGAGCACAAATGAATATATCAAGCATATAATGATAGACAATAAAGCATGCAAGATATAAAAGAGACAAAGAGAAAGAGAGAGTGAGCAATCGCAAACACAAGGGTATGTTTCGAGGTTTGAGCACACTTTCTCTACATCCCCGCCTTCGACACACGAAGGATTTTCACTATGTAAGATCCCAATGGATCTCTCCTCGGTGCCGCAACACCTACAAGCCCTCGGACTCTCTAGTCCCGTACACACCGCAAGCCCACCGGCTCGCCGAGGCCGCACCTCAAACAATGAGTTCGCACCCGAACCCGAAACAACCGAGTCCACACTTGGACCCTAAACAATTGCGAACACACACGTCCGCCTCCTCAAGGAACAAAGATGAACTTTGGTGATCACAACTCTTGATCACCTAAAATCCTCTCACTACAACACACCTATAGGATGAATAATCAATGGATAGCTCAAGTGTGGTGTGAGAAAAACAAGGAAGAGAAAGGTGGAGGAAAACTCAAGAAATCTCTTTTAACACACTCTAAATAAAACTCCCTTTGGATTGGAAGTATTAGCTCTCTATTTTGTGGAGAAAAAATTCTGAAAAGAGTGGGAAAAACTGGCTCTAAAAACTTCTCCAAAACTTCTAACAAAACAATGACAAAACCCCCATTTATAGGCTGCCAGAAAACTAGCCGTTGGGGTCTGTCAGAACTGCCAGTCGACCGGTGCGGTCGACCACCAACGGTCGGATTTCTGACCGTTGAAGCCACGGTCGACCGCCAGGGTCGACCGACCCACTGGAGCTGAGAGTCCAACTCTCTGTCGGTCGACCCGTGCGGTCGGCCGAACTTTCCAGAGAGCTCTGCTCTCTGGAGCGGTCGACCGGCACGGTCGGCCGTCCTCCAGTACACAAAGGCGTGCACGTTTGTGCACGTCGGTCGACCGGTCCGGTCGGCCGACTCCTGTATTAGTCGACTATTAAAGGTCACTAGTCGACTTATACGAAGCCTGAAACAATTTTCTGGGATTAAAAAGTTGGTCTTTTTGGCTCAAATAAAATCCCATAAAATACTTAAAAATCTATAAAAAATAGTTTAACCAATATACTTTGATAATCAAACATGCTTGCACAAAATCAAGGCATGTTATAAAAGATTGGACTATTTTTGTAACTTGAAAATATTTGGCTCATGATAAAAACTGTATTTTCCAAAACAATATTTTTCCAAAACATGTTTTTCCAAATCTTCATCAAATACAAAAACAAGATATACTTTTAAGGCATAGTGTGTATGGATATGATCCACTACACAATCATAATACAATATCTATGTTTTTGTCATAAAACTCTAAACTTTGTTTTGGTTAAAAAATAAGTACATGAGAAACACCAAAAACCAAACTTGTATTTTACCAAAATGAAAAATCTTTTCTAAACCAAAAAAAATCTTTTATGAAAACAATTCTATCAAGAGTGTGTGTGCATGGTATACTTGAGCAATCCACCAACTATCTATCCTTTACATTTTATCTAAAAAACAAAAACAAAATCTTATACCTAGACACAAGTCTTCATCTTCTTGAAGTCTTCACTTGAAGGCTTCTCATCTTCTTGACTTGGTCCAAGCTAGATCCAAAAGCTCCTTGGATCACACCGTGCTAGCTCCAAATCTTGACATTTTATCCTTTGTTGAGCTATGCACCTACTAAGATCTTGATAATGAATCTGTCACTAATTAAACACAAGATCATTAGTAAACATAACTTCATGAGTTGATATCATCAAAACTAGGGTGATAGGCCTTTGGGCCAACAGTCTCCATGGCTTCCGTCAAGCCATTGGTGTCGTCCGCTAGATTCGCCGAGCTCCCCGTCGTCGGCCTCCACTTTCGTAACCTCCGTATCCTCCGTCGACCTCCATCGGACACCGACCAAACTAGCGCACGCCCCTTACTTGAGCATGGGTACCTTCTCTCCTAAGACTCTGAGGTGTTGGATATGAGGTAGAAGATTCAGACTGAAGGGAAGCGTTCCGGGTAAGTTATTTTGTATTGTCTTATTGTTGGCATTTTCATCGATCATGTAACATACACTAGTTTAATCACTAATTTCACCATGGAAGACTTGTTTTTAAATTCTAACAAAAATATATATGGATATCTAAGACTTGTCTCCTAATTGTCATAATTTTTAATTAGTTTTAGAAATTTTTTTAATAAAAAAACTTTTTGCCCTGCTCTCGGCCTCTGGCTGAGAGCACCAGCTGCTCTCTCGGTTAGGTCCAGACCGAGAGCCTAGCCTAGTCTGGTCAGGCTATAGCCTGACCAGACCCGGCCCCAATACAAAAAAAAAAAAGAAATAAAAGAAAAGAAAAAGAAAAAGAAAAAGAAAAAGAAAAAGAAAAGTAAAAGAAAAGAAAAATAGAAAAATAAAATAAAATAAAAAATTCAGAAATATTACTACAGCAACAGTACTGTAGCAGACCTAAACCCAGATTCAGATTCGGACCCAATATTGTAGCAGACTCGTTACTTAGCAATAGACCCGTTATGAATTATTAATTGATTTTACGCTTAAATTAATTCAGAAAAATCTAGAAAAATTAAAAAAAATTTCAGAAAAATTCCTGTAAAATTAGAAACTAAAATGTGACTCTCTAAGTTATTTTATAGTCATATCACTTAGAATAGCTCAAAATTTAATATTTCCTATAATTATTATTTAATGTAGATTACTGAGTTATTTTGCAAATTCTATATTCTGATCCGTGACGATCTCAGGTGAGTATTTGTTCTTGTATCATTTTTCCAATATTTTTTTGCCAGTAGATGTTCATGTACCTATCATATCATTTTGTGTGACCACCTGATATATTTTACCAGTATGATTATACGTATCACTTCATAAGACATAGTGAGTGTCTATTTTCACATTATTGTTGATTATCTTTATCTCTTGTTTACTCATTATCATATTCGATAGTATTTATACTTGTTAAATTACTGTACTGTATTAGTCATGTTACTGAAAGTTACTGGGAAAGTTTAGTTAGACCATAACGCTAGGTACAGCTCTATTTATTGTTTACTCGATTACTATTACTGTACTGTACTGTTACCATTACTGTCACCGCATCATCCTAGTATTATAGGTAACATGAATACTGACTGATTAAAATGAATTATATAATAATATAAAAATAACAGCTCATACTGGGATTGAGAAAATTGATAGAGGAGAGAGCTTCTGTATTTGGATAGACCTAGGCTACAGGATGCGCAAGCTAAATGAGGGTTCCACTGCAGGGTTTTCGGGGATGACTGACATCCATCTGATATTACTGTTACTGTTACTGTTACTGTTACTGAGTACCTAGCGGTACGGGCCTGGTTCAACGCTAGGCATCCGGGGCCGTGGTCCTGGGTATGTAGGGACCGACCTAAAGTATGGACAATATCTCCAACCAATCAGTTTCAATAACTTAGGACCCTGATTGGCACATTAGGTAGGCGTAGTATGTGATATGTCTATTAGATGTGGCAATTGGTATTCGCTGACATAATTAATAACAAATCAAAAATTTACATTGACATTGTATACTGAACTTGATATATATATGACTGATTGTAGACATCTGATTATTCTAATGACTTGACTGTACACCTGACACTTGTTTAGACATATAGTTTTGTACTGACTGGCATTATTATTTTCTATTCATGTTTCATATGTTATTCTATTTTATTCCAGCATATATGTTTCATAGTCTGCTCACATTTATACGCATATACACTTTCCTTTTTATTCTTACACATACACTAGGAGTTCTGGCTCTCTGAATGTGCATATCTAGATCTGAGACTAGTTATTGATGACCAGATATTTGGAGAGGATCACATGCACTTGAGGAGCTGATCTCTCTCTCTCTCTCTCTTCCTGATTATCGATATCCCTTCTCTTTTATTTATATATCGTATCCAGTCACGTTTCATATTCTTATTCACATGCTATCATTATTTTAGACATTATGTATTATTGCAGTGACTTTAGTGTCTTTATAGATGATTTATAGCTTGTTAAGGTTACTTTAGGCTTAGCGTGTATACGTATGGTATTCTCCTTACGTATATACGTCGCCGGCCTTCGTTGCGAGTCCACTTTCTCATATTTTAGAAAGCAGGGCGTGACATACGGGGACGTTACTGCAAGGTAAATGTGTAGGGTAGAAATACCCTCACATGTGTACGCTAAGCATCAGTACAGGAAAGAATCAGAGTATGAAAGTATGTAGTATTATACATTCAAACAAAAAAGTATAATTAAAAAGTTATCACAGAGTGTGTTCTAATATTACAAGTATATTACATTACCTGGAGGCGAAAAAGTAAGATATACACAAAATAGACAGTATAAAAAATGCTCACGAGCTTCAAAAGAAATCCCGCAAGCCGGTCAGGAAAAAAACTAGAGGAGAAGGAGTTATAAGTGTTCTGCCTGCTCTACAAGATAAGCTTGGTCCTCAGTGGAGAGGTCCGCTTCAGCCCAAGCTCCAGGATTTGGACATGCACCCAATGAACTATAAAATGAAGCCAAGTGACATGCACAAGTAAACACACGTGTATCGAGAATATCGAAAAATATACATCAAAAAACGTGTCATGAGCATAGTCACATAGACATACAGTAAAGTATAATAAATAGCGAAATATGAAAAACAACATTAAAATCGAGAAAACATAGAACAAATTATTATATTATTATTTTATTGCTATTACTCATCCGACCTGTATGTCTAGGTATGTGTACTGGCATCTCAACACACATATATCCATATATGAGTAAGTCGGGTTGATTATTGAAAACTGATAGGAAAAATAACGAACTATGTTTACAGTGGGTCCCTACATACCCGAGACTACGACCTAGGGTGTTGGTGCTGAGCCGGAACATGGCGTTAAGCAGAGTGGAGGGAAGGGTCATATTTGTATGCTCTGGAAGTAAGTATGTGTGTGTGTGTGTGTGTGTATGAGAGAAATGTAAATCAGCTGACACAGGAGGCAACTCCCTCCTATGTCGCACTCAAAAATTAATTTCCCGAGTAAATTTTCAAGATCCGACCGCACATTATCATCTTCATATTCTAAGATATATGCATATAAAAAATCAAGTGATTTAAAGTTTGTTTACTCCATTTTTTTGGGTTCAAACATTAACGGTTTTTTAACAATAGAACAAAATGGAACGATTAGATCAATGAGTAAACGTATTTCAAATCACTTGATTTTTTATATGTGTATATTTTAGAATATGAATATGATAATGTGCGGTCGGATCTTGAAAATTCACTCGAAAAATATGATTTTTGAGTGCGACATAGGAGGGAGTTGCCTCCTGTGTTAGCTGATTTACATTTCTCTCTCTATATATATATATTATATAATAAGTAGGGGTGCTAGCACACCCCATGGAACACTTGGAGGCCCTCAGGTTGAACCAAAGTTTTAGTTGCATAATATTTTAGCCATTGTAAACACGAACATATATTGATATCCATCAGTTTCTCTCGACCTGGTGTAAGATTTGCTTTTTATTATAGATTATATTATAATTTTTGACTTATGAGAATTAACTGGAGTTTAGTAACAGGAGAGATATAGGGATATATGAATAAGTAGGAGTACAAGAATGCTTGGAGTATAACATGATGTTAATTATTAAATTTTCATAATATGATAATCATGAGTTAGATGATTAACATGGCAGGTGATAAATCGGTCAAGTAGGATAATACAACAAAGTAGTATAGGTACAAGAAAATAATATAAGTAAAGATTTCAAACTCTTTGCTACCATGATGACAAGAATAAAAGATTAAACTATTAATTACCAGCAGGGCTGATCAAACTAAAGCAAAGTTAGGCCGTGTCGGCATCCCCTGGCATACAGCAGAGCTTGACTTCTGGCAGAGTTAGCATGCAGCTCTTAATGCTAACGTGCTCAGTGAGGCTAATGCTTGCTGCGAAGAAAGCATATGACCACTCTGCAAATGCTCATGGCGAAGCCACGCTCGCAGCGAAACTAGACTCTCAGGACAAAGTGAACGTGTAAACACTATGCTAATGCAGGTGAGGAAGCCATGCTCGCGGGGAAGCTAGACGCATGCTGCGAAGGAAGCATATGAACGCTTTTTTATCGCACCTGGCAAAGCTACGCTCAGGTGAATTTAGTGATAAATCGTCTAGAGCAAAATAGGTTGACCGCTCGGTCGACCATAGAGCATTCAACTCTACTTGTCGGTCGACCGGGGGTTGACCGTAAAAGGGCCAAAAACTTATATAGATTAAATTTTGAAATCCTATTTGAATGTTCATTTAAATACTTTGAAAAACTCTTTATAAAAATAAGTTCATGTAAATTCTTTGTAGCTTAAACACTTGTGATCATAGATCAACACAAAGTATACAAATTTGAACTTCTTTGCTTAAATTTTTGAAATTCTTTTCAAAAATACTTTTTCAAATCTATAAATCCAAAATACCATTTTCTAAACATTTTGGGCTGTCAAATATCTTTTCAAGATTTTGGAATAAAAATATAATAAGTCTTTTGTGTGTATGTGTGAATCTCATGAGTAATCCAAATCTTTAAAACTTGATTTTTAATAAAACTAAATCTTACATTGTATAAAAAAATATTTTCTTCTTGAGTGCTTCAGTTTGGATCTCATCTTGATCTCTTGAGGTTGACTTCATCTTTGAGTGATAGATGTGTTCTTGGTGCTAAAGCTCGTGAACCATATTGATGTTAGTTTCAAAACTTGACTTGTGAGTCTTTTAGAGAAGCTAAACATAAGCACCATAATTCTTATAAACTTGTAACTTAAATAATCAAAAGTCATTAGTATAAATAATTACATGAGATAATCATCATCAAAATTAGGGTGATGAAACTTTGGGCCAACATGACCTTCGACAGAATTACGAAGGGGAAGCTTCTGATAGTCACTCGGGAAGTGCACAGGGCAAGGGGAAGACCACGACTCAGAGGACACGTGACCGACGATGCTACCTCTTATTTTTGTCTCACAGCCGGTCAGCCAGCTGCTAGTGCTAGCCTGCATTTTTGCACCAGGAGGATCCATCTCTTTGCTTATTGATGCTCCATTTTTTGCACTTTAATCTAATAGTTGGTTATTTTGTATTTTTGTCTTTGTATTCCTCTTGCACCTGCGCCTGAGGAGAAAATTTTTAGCTCAGGAAGATATACATTTGTAATACCTTGTTCTCAGAATATGAACATGGATACGTATACCAATTTTTTGCTCATATTTTTCTCGTATTTAATTTTCATTTAGCATTACTTTTGTTAACATTTTGGATGTCAGATCTGGATTTTTTGTTAATTCAGAGTCAGTCCGAGTCTGAACCCAGGACTCGATTCCAGTGAAACGACTTGTTTGACCATTTTGAGAGTTGAAAATGACTGATTTGACCATTCTGAGAATTCCATTGGACATGTTTTAGTTTCAAATATTTATTTTCAATATTTTAGACTTTTTAAAATTTTTTAAAATTTTTCTAAATTATTTTGTAAAATCTTCTAAAGCAGATGTTCACCGGTGGCACCAATACACTCTAGGATTTTTAATTTGTAAACCAGACTGAATGTAATATCCCTAATTAGTAATACTGTATTTTTATTTTTAAAAGTATTTATTTTAATTTACTGATTATTTTTATTAATTAACTTAAATTATTGCTTCTCTTTCTTATGATTTTTATTATATTAAATATACAAATTGTTTTGAAACAGTAAATGTAAATTGACTTTAGTTATCATTAGTATTATTACTATTATTTTTATTACTACCATTACTATTATTAATTGTTATTATTATTAGTAACTATTAACTCCGTCAGTACACCGTTCACTTCATATCCCAAGCCAGGATAAAGGAGGAGGGTTGTGGTAGGCCTGTAAAAACTAACATAAAATATTGTCACATACTATGAACATGAACTAAGAACTAAATTTCATTGGAGCATTCCCCACTGAATGACGCACTGCATGGGAGCCCGAGTGTAGTAAAAAGTGGGTAAGGGTTGCTAGGTCGTCGTCCAAAAATGACGCGCCACATCGACGCCCAGATGTGGTGTCAAATGAGTAAGAGTTCCCATGCTTTTATGAACGGGTGGGGGTAAAAAAGTTAGCTCATGAATATAAGATTATGTTAGCACCATGGAACATAGGCTCTCGTACAAGTAGATTAGCAGAGTTAGTTGACGCTATGGTTAGACGGAATGTTATTATTTTGTGTGTGCAGAAAACTAAGTGGGTAGGAGAAAAAGTTAGAATTATAGAGCCTTAAGGTTATAAACTTTGGTATACTGGTAGCTATAGAAATCGTAATGCGGTGGGTGTGATCATAGATAAACAATTACTTGAGAATGTAGTGGAGGTTAAGAGAAAGGGTGATAGGATTTTACTAGTTAAACTTATTTTAGGTAGGGAGATTTTTAATGTTATTAGTGTCTATGCACCACAAATAGGACTTAATGACTAGTAAGCGTCAATTTTGAGAGGATTTAGTTACCCATTATAGAAAAGTTTTTCATAGGCGGTGACCTCAATGGGCATGTAGGAACTAGTCATTATAGGTTTGATCACATGGAGAATTTGGTTTTGGAAAAAAAATGAACCAGGTAACTCGATTCTAGATTTTGCTTTGTCCTATGATTTGATCTTAGCGAATATTTTGTTTAGGAAGAGAGAGTCTCACTTGATCATGTTTTAGAAGTAGATCAAGTGCGAGCCAAATGAATTTCTTTTTAACTAGAAAAGTAGATAGAGGTTGTTATATGGATTGTAAGGTAGTATCGGGTGAGAGTGTAGTAACCCAACATAGACTCTTAATTCTAGATATTCAGATTAAAAGAGATTTAAAAAGATTAAACATAAGTTAGATCCTAATATAAAGTGGTGGCGGCTAAAAGAAGGTAACCAAAGAGTTTTTGTAGATCAAGTAGTACATGAAGCAGATTGAAAAGCCTAAGATGATTCCAATACAACATGAAATAAAATTTCTAGCTACATTAAAAGAGTAGCTAAAAATATACTTGGTGAGTCATGGGGTGGTGCTCCACCATGTAAGGTTACATCATGGTGGAATGAAGAGGTAAAAGCTGCCATTAAGATCAAACGAAACTTTTACAAAGATTTAAAAAAATTGCGATGGAGTGAGTTTTGAGAGGTATAAGCTAACCAAAAAGAAGACTAAGAAAGCTGTTCAAAATGCAAGAGTTAAAGTGTACAAAAAAGTGTATGAGAAGTTAGACACCAAAGAGATTGAAAAGGATATATATAAAATTATTCGAATAAGGGAGAGAAAGACTAGAGACTTATATACTGTGGAGGTATGTCAAAGATGAGGATCAGAAAGTTTTAGTTCGAGATGAAGAAATCAAAGAAAGATGAAAAGTGTATTTTGACAAATTGTTAATAATAGTTCTACTCAAGATTTGGATGACTTTACCATTCAGTGCCAAGAAATGAACTGTAATTATATGCGCAAAATTAGCGAATCTGAAGTGAAGAGGCCTTGAAGAGGATGAAGCCAAGAAAAACTGTTGGCTCGGATAGAATTTCTATTGAGGTATGGAGATGCTTAGAGAAGTGGGCATGATATGGCTGACAAACCTCTTTAACAAGATCTGACCAACTAAAAGATGTTAAATGAGTAGAGGAAGAGTACCCTAGTATCTTTCTATAAGAATAAGGGTAATATCCAGAGTTGTTCAAATTATCATGGAATAAAACTCATGTGCCATACCATGAAGCTTTGGGAAAGGGTAATTGAATACATATTAAGGTAAAATGTTAAAATATCAGAGAACTAGTTTGGGTTCATGCCGGGGCGATCGACGATAGAGGATATTCATTTGCTTCGTCAACTTATAGAGCGATTTCGAGAGAGGAAGAGAAATTCGCATATAGTCTTTATTTATTTGAAAAAAACTTATGATAAGGTGCCAAGAGAGGTATTATGGTGGACATTGATGAAAAAGGGAGTCCCCATCAAATATATTGATATAATCAGGGACATGTACGATGGAATAGTGGCAAATGTCAGAACTTGTGGAGGCATAACAAGTGATTTTTCTATCATAATTGGATTGCATCAAGGATCTGCATTGAGTCTATTCTTATTTGTCATAGTGATGGATGAGCTTACTAGAGCCATTCAGGATGAGATACCGTGGTGTATGCTATTACTGATCATACTGTCCTAGTTAATGAAATGAGAGCTGGGGTAAATGCAAAATTGGAGTTATGGAGATAAACTTTAGAATATCAAGGTTTTAAATTAAGTAGGACCAAAACAGAGTAAATGGAGTAAAAAGTCAATAAATAAGAAATCTGAGATTATAGTATTATGACACTAAATGGTCAAGAAATACCGATAAGTAGTCACTTTAAGTACTTGGGTTCTATTATCCAAAAAGATGAGGAGATCAATAGTGATGTCAACTGTAGGATCCAAGCCGGCTAGTTGAAATGGAAGAGCGCAATAGGAGTTTTATGTAATCGTAATATTCCGTTATGGCTGAAGAAAAAGTTTTATCGGACCGCTATTAGGCCAGCTTTGTTATATGACACAGAATATTGGATTATAAAAAGATATCATGCCCAGAAGATGAGTATAGCAGAGATGCGCATGCTTCATTGGATGTGTGATAATACGAGGAGAGATAAAGTGAAAAATGAGGATATTCGTACTAAGATATGTGTAGTCTCAATAGAAGAGAAGATGAGAAAAAACCGCTTACGATGGTTTGGTCCTGTGCGACGTGACTTACAAATGCGCCAGTCCGACGAGTAGAGTGTATCAAATTAGTGCAAGTTAAAAGAGGGCAGGGGAGACTAAAGAAAACATGAATGGAAGTAATACGACAAGAAAAAAATGCTAAAGATCTTAGTGAAGGTATATTGGCCGATAGGAACGAGTGGAGAAAGCTGATCCATGTGCCCGATCCAGCGTAATTCTCTTTTGGTTCATGTAGCCTACCCCAAATACTTGGGACAATTGGCTTAGTTTTTGTTGTATTATTACTAACTATTCTAATATTATTTCATTGTAATTATGATTATTAAATTATTGTTATTGCTATTATTAATAATTATTATTGTTAATTTCATTATGGTTATTATTATTTATTGTTATTGTTATTAGTGATTTATTATTACTGTTGTTGTTATTAATTTATTAATTATCATTATTAGTATTATTAATTTTGTTATTATTATGTTGTCATTATTTATTTCATTTACCCAAATTCCATTTCTATTTAATTCTTCTCTTATTTGCATGTGATTTACCCTATAGCGCATACCCATTACCCATTAGCCCATGATCTTATACACATTAGACTTATAAACTCACAACCCATTAGATAAATCTGAAAGCCAATGACAACTCAATATCTACTCCTATATAATTTCTTATTCCCTAACCCTAATCATGCCCTCTCCCTTGCACGCCACTCACAGCCGCACCTCCTTCCTCCTCCAAGATCATGGTCGCACCACCCTCAGGCCGCACACCCCCGCGTGCCTCTCTCCACTGGCCGCATACGGTAGCCGCAGCAACTCCATGATCATCACCCACCTTGGTCGTTTTCTGCTATGGCAGCCCCCTTCTGTAACACCTAATTACCAGAATACGTACTTAGATACACATTCTGATTTTTTGATCATATTTTTTATCTTTATTTAATTTTGCTTTGTGTTTATTCATGTGATCATTTTGTATTGGATTCGGATTTCCTGAACTCAGAGTCAGCCCGAGTCTGAACCGGGGACCCGATATCAACGTACTGTCTTATTTGACCTTTTTGATAGTTCAATTTGATCAATTTCAGTTTCAGATACTGTTTTTCAATATTTTAGATTTTTTATGATTTTTTAACATTTTTCTGAATTAATTTGCAAAATCTTCAAAACTGATATCGATAGGTATCGCTAACGGATTCCCAGATTTTTAGTTTTCAAATGGAGTTGAATTTCTAAAATGACTTTTATATTACTTCTTAGAATTTTGTTTTTCATCTAAATGAATTTTTAAAAATTTTTCTAAATTTATTAAAATTTGACCGAATTTGGTGTGGACTTGTATTATCGGTTGATTCCAGGATTTTCATTTTAAAAATGGAATTGAATTTCACGAATCCAATTTCACCATGACTCTTAGTATAATATTTACTATTTTAAAGAATTTTTAAGGACCATTCTGGAATACTCAAAAATTTACCCTATTATAATAATATTATTATATTGGTGTTTTTTTCCTTTCTTTTCTTTCTTTCTTTCCCTTTCTTATTTGACTTTCCCTTGGTCCCCCCATATGGGCTGGCCTGCCTCCAACACTGATTAGTCTCTAATTTTGCATAATTTTCATCACATTCTCATATTTATTTCATGTAAAATTCTACTAATAAATCCTTATTTGCTTGATCCTAGGTCCATGGTGGGTAAATGAAGAAGAAGGTCTAAATGGCCATTATTTGGTGATTAAAAGGCTTAAAAGATAGCTATTGACCTAGAGAGCTGACTCTGTCAAAATCAGGAGCGTTAGCCAACAACGGGACAACAGCGCAGCACGCAGCAGGCGGCGCCGCACGTGCTGCCCAAGGAAAGCCGCGGAAACGCAGCATTTTGCTGCGAAAACGCGGCCAAACCAGAAACCAAGAGATCCAGCCGACAGGGGGACAACCAGGCGGCGCGCAGCAGGCAGCGCTGCGAGCGCCGCAAAAGCATTGCCGCGAAAACGCGGCAAATGCCACGTTTCTGCGGCCATATGGCCGCGCCGCGTGCGCCATTTGGGGTCACGTCTTGTCCCCTCCCCCCCTCTTCGTTGGTGCTATAAATAGTCCTCTGGGGTTTGCAGAAGAAGGATCCAGAGAGTTGGAGAGGAATTTGTAATTTTTTTAGGTTTTGTAGTTGTTGTTCTTCTTCTAGGTTTAGGTTTTAGCCATTAAAGTGAAAGAGAGAGAGTTTGAAAGGAGTTGTATTTGGAAGGGTGACAAGATAAATACAAGTACTACTTCTCTTCCTTCTTTCCATTTACTTGTCTTGCATTTGCTTTTACATTCTTGCTTTAGTGTAATTCCTTCTCTTTATCTCTTTTCTTTTGTTGTTCTTTTCTTTACCATGTGGAACTAACTCCTCCATAGCATGGCTAACTAACTACTAACCCCCTAATCTTTAACTACTTAATCGATACCCGCATGAGTCAATAGTGTCAACAAGCCTTGTGCAAACGAGAGCTATGGCATCTTAAGATGAGGGTTCTAACTCTAACTTACCCACAAGTATTTACCTTCTTATATTTCATACTTAAATAGTTTTGATGATCTATAAGTTTTGTACTTTGCTTGTTGTTATAAGTTAGAGACTTTCCTTTTAACTTTGCCGATACCATTAGTGCACTCATGTCTTCCCGTATTCTTGCCTTCTAATGGATCTTGATATGGGAATGTCTGAGTTTTTACCGTGTAAAGCAAAGTTATAGGAAGAACTTTCACTCGATTTCCACGTGAATAGTTCCATTGCATCAGGGGTAAGCTTGCCTATGATCCATCGTGAGGCACATCTTCAAGAAGTTAGGGATTAGTGGGAGCAATTAGTAGAAGGTTAGCCATGCATTTTTACAACTAAGAAAAATTCACTTTTACAAACTACCAAAACATTTTCCAACAATTCTTGAAACAACTTGTTTTCACTTTTTAAATTCTTTATTTGGAAACAAAGAACATTCTCTTTTCTTGAACATAAAAGCCGCATCAAGCTTCCATCGCTCTCCCTCCTTGTGGATACGACCCGTATAGCCACTTCGCTACGACGGAAGAATCGCAAAAGCAGTAACTTCGACCCACTCTCTTTCTACTTTTCTTGTGCTTGCTTTTTGCCGATCAAATTTTGGCGCCGTTACCGGGGAGGGAACGGCTTTATTGTTCACTACTAAAGATTGTTCTTTTTCTTTTTGTGTAGGAGAAGTACCAAGGAGCTCACTTTCAAGAAAAGCAAAAGAGGTGGCCAAGGACATTGCGCGAGGATTTATTTGCCCTCGGAAAATTCGTGTAAAAACGAGTTTTTCCGATTGAAGTACTAACCTACTCGTTTGCAGGGTTGCCGAAAGCCGCTAAAAAAAAAATTGCTTTCTAAATTTTTTTTTTAGTTTCCTTGAATGCTTCACTCTATGCATGTGTAATAAACTCAACAGAAATTTACTTGTTGCTTAATTGAAAATTGGATTAGACTTTTGCATTTAGGGCATGTGTCTATTTCAATTCATTTCAATTTCTGTTGAAGAGTGCTGGAGACAAGGTACGTGTGCATTCATATAGAATAGGACCAACATTCTGAAGTGATTTACCGCTTTGAGTGTTACCTTGTTGTGAATAAACTGTACACTTACACAATTGATTTTAAGGGCAAAACCCAAATAAACATGATAAGGTGGGGATTTCATCACCCTTCCTTAGCCCAAAAATCATCTCCAAGTGCACTCACATTTTTCCAAGCCTTAACTAAAAATCAATAGACGTTGGCCCTAGGGACATCTCGGACTCACTAAGAGATCAACCGAGGTTGGAAATTGTATGAACTTTACTCCTGCAAAATCGGTGTCTAAAGTGGATTTAGAGGTAAAGCATCGAAAGCTCCTTGGTTTGGCATAATTAGGCCCGTGGCTCCGCCCAGATACCTCCCCCCGAGCTTTGCCCTTTCCTGGCCGATTAGCTTGTAGTCAAGTTCCTGCAACAACCTTCCCCGGAGAATCGACCAGTTAGGAGTCGTCTAGGTCCAGGTACATTAGACTAAGGCTTGTGGTTATTTTTGATTTCTTTTGTTTGTTATTCTTTTCGATTGTTTGCTGTTTTCACGTTGGTTGTGGTGTGCTGAATGCAAGAGTGGGTGAGAGATCCTTCAACTTCCAGATTACAAGAAACACTTCTCTATCTTTACATCCAGAACCGGTGATGGCGTCACTTTAGGATAGATTTTACCCGATCAGAACTTCGCTTCCATCTTGCATAAAACTTCCTGAAGCAAACGGACATAACTTTGAGTTAAAGCCCCAATTCATTAACACTCTTCCCAAATTTCATGGTTTAGAATCAGAGAACGCATACTTCTTTGTTAGGGAATTTGAAGAAGTATGCCTTACGATACGAATACCCCAGCTAGGAGACGATGCCGTTAGGTTACGTTTCATCCCTTTTTCCCTAAAGGACCTAGCTAAGAAGTGGTTGTACAGTTTGGCAGCAGATTCAGTCACGATGTGGGATGATTTCGTCAAGGCTTTCTTGAAGAAATTTTACCCAATTCACAAAACTACCCTCATTAGGAAGAACATCATGCAGTTTAAGCAAAACCCGAGCGAACCATTTTGGAGATACTTTGAGCGATTCAAAGATCTCCTCGCTCAGTGCCCTCATCATGGCATGGAGAAATGGCGTCAGTGCCAGATTCTCTACGATGGTCTAGATTATCAGACTAAGACCCTGTTAGAAACGATGTGTCAGGGAGGGTTCTTGCAGAAGGATGAGAATCAGGGTTGGGATTTGTTTGAGGATTTAGCGGAGAAAACCCTGCAATGGGAGCCAGCCTCGGAAAAACCTAGGAATTCACAATCTATAGCTTCAAGAGGAGGGCTCCTATCCCTAAAATCATCCATAGCTGCCGAGGCTAAGATTGCTACCCTGATGAGAAGGATAGAGGCTCTGGAAACAAAAGAGCTTGCTAGTGTCAACCAGATCAACCCACCACCAATTCATAATCCGGGTTGTTCATATTATCAGGCACCGAACCATGTCTTTGAAGAGTGCCCTATTTTCCATGCCCAACAAATGCCACCGGAACACATGAACGCGGCTTACTCACGGCCGCCTCACAACCCCTACTCGCAGACCTACAATCCCAGCTGGAGGAATCACCCAAATTTCTCCTGGGCCCTAAACAATCCTCCCAGACCTAATTTTTCCAACAACTTTCACCACCCTGCTCTTCTATCACCTTTTCCCAGTCAAGCCCCATCTTCGTCCTCCCAAGGCTCTCCAATAGAAAAGAAAATCAGTAAATTGGAGGAGAGCATAGAAGTTTTCATTAAGTCCCAGGCTGCTTTCATGCAGAACCAGGGACAAACTCTGAATAGTCATTCACAGGCCATATCAAGGTTGGAATTACAGATGAGCCAGTTAGCTAGCTCCCTAAGTGAAAGACCTAAGGATACTTTGCCTAGTCAGCCATTAGTTAACCCAAAAACCTCCAACCAAGCATATGAAGTCCAGGATCCATCAATTAACCAGTGTAATGCTGTTCACACACTGAGATCTGGAAAGAAGGTAGACAACCAGGTCTACCAGCAGAAGAGTCCAGTCCATCCTGATCCCACTCAAGCCTCCACCTCTGCTAGTTCCTCCCAATCCACTCCACAGACATCCGACGAGGACAAAGCTGCTGAACAAGTTCACAAGCCTGTAGCACCCTTTCCCAATAGGCTTAGGAACAATAATAAAAATATGCACATGGAGAAAATGTTAGAGATGTTCAACCAGGTTAAGTTAAATGTGCCACTTCTAGATGCTATCCAACAAGTCCCGGCTTATGCCAAATTTCTGAAGGATATGTGTACTAAGAAGAGAAAGACCAATGTGCCCAAGAAAGTGTTCTTGGCCACTAACATAAGCGAAATTCTGTCTGGTCCTATTCCGGTGAAATACAAGGATCCCGGATGTCCCACCATTTCCTGCACCATAGGACAGACTGAAATCAGTAGAGCGCTTCTTGACCTGGGAGCAAGTATCAACTTGCTACCTCTCTCTGTATACCAGCAACTTGGGTTGGGTGAGCTAAGCCCAACGCGAGTCACCATTCAGCTAGCTGACCGATCTGTGAAGATCCCAAAGGGAAAATCACAGATGTCCTCATTCGGGTCGGGGATTTCATTTATCCCGTTGACTTCATTGTGCTTGAGACCCAACCTGTGTCCAATCTTAGGTCTCAAACTCCCATCATCTTAGGGCGCCCATTCCTTGCTACAGCCAATGCCATAATCAACTGTAGGAACGGGTCCATGTGATTAACTTTCGGAGACATGACGAAGGAAGTCAATGTCTTCAATCTTGGAAGACAACCTAGGGATGTCAATGATCAGACATTTGAGGTCAATTCTATGGAAAACCTGACCAGTGAATATAAGGAATGCATGGAGATAGAAGCTGAGGCAGAGTTTGATCTGGAGGCAGAGGATTTTAATCTAGACCAGATCGTGAATTCAGCAGTGGATTGGGCATCAAGCCCCAGTGTACCCCATCTTAGGATCGAAAGCCCATAGATTCCCTCCAATGAAGCAACACCTTCCCTAGAGTTGAAAGCCCTGCCTGAACATCTCAAGTACGCCTACCTGGGCGGAAAAGACACCTTGCCAGTCATCATAGCATCCCACCTGACTGAGCAACAAGAGGACAGCTTAATTTCTATTTTGGAAAGACATCAGGATGCCATTGGATGGACAATGAAGGACATCAAGGGAATAAGTCCAGCCATAGTGCAACATAGAATCCATTTAGTTGATGAAGCAACCCCTAGGAGGGATCCACAATGCAGGCTTAACCCTCTCATGAAAGAGGCAGTGAAGGCTGAAATTCTGAAACTATTAGATAATGGGATCATTTATCCCATTTCTGATAGCCAATGGGTTAGCCCGGTTCATGCGGTCCCAAAGAAGGCTGGCTTTACGGTAGTAGAAAATGAGGAAAAAGAGTTGGTACAAACAAGATTGCCTACCAAGGTTCGTGTTTGTATCGACTACAGGAAGTTGAATGCTGCTACCCGTAAAGACCATTTCCCGCTACCCTTCATCGACCAAATGCTTGAGCGTTTGGCTGGACATGAGTACTACTGCTTTCTGGATGGGTACTCGGGATACAATCAAATCCCCATTGCTGTAGAAGACCAGGAAAAGACAACGTTCACTTGCCCATTCGGAACCTTTGCTTATAGGCGCATGCCTTTTGGATTGTGCAATGCTCCTGCAACGTTCCAACGGTGCATGCTTAGTTTGTTCTCTAATATGGTGGAACGTTTTCTTGAGATTTTCATGGATGACTTCTCCATCTACGGAGATTCATTTGATCAATGTCTTCATCACTTAGAGTTATGTAATACCCCGTTCCCGGAATACGTACTTAGTTGCGTATTCAGATTTTCCGATCGTATTTTTTCGATTTGTTTCCTGTATTTGTTTTGCTTTATGAATTCCTTATATGATTGTTTTGTCTTGGATTTGGATTCGTGGATTCGGAGTCAGCCCTAGTCTGAACCGAAGGCCCGATCCTAGAGTATTACTCGATTTAGACATTCTGATAATTAGAATTGACCGATTTTAGTTTTAAATATCATTTTCCATTATTATATATTTTCTATGATTTTCTAGATTTTTCTGGAATTAAAATGAATTTCTTCAAAACCGGTGTCGGCCAGTGCCGCTGACCGGTTCCTGGATTTTTAATTCTCAAACAGTTAGGAATTTCATGAAGGTCCTTTAGGCTTTATTCCTTAGAATCATATTTTCTACCTATATTCTTTTTCTGAGGATTTTTGGATTTTATGAAAATTCCAACGGAGTCGGTAAATTATTGATTCCAGGATTTTTAGTTTTAAAACTATAAAGTATTTCTTCAAACGGATTTCACTATTGGTCTTTATATATTATTATTGATTTTTGGTAATTATTTCGGGTCGTTCCGAGATACTTGGATTTCGGACGATTCCGGTATTTTCCCGAAAGGCTTCTGCATCCACAACTGAATCCCGGGAATCCGCCACTTCCATTATTTTTCATCTCCTTCCCAAGAAAATATCTTCTCATTATAATTTATTTTCCTTTTTCCTTTTCCTTTATTTCTTTCCTTCCTCCACTAACCAAAGCCTTTTCCAATTTTCCAATAATTCCAATTTTCCACATAATCCCACTCACTTTCACCTAATCCTTTTTTAAATCCCACTCATTCTCTCTCTCCCCCATGGCCGGCCAAGTGGCCAAGTGAAGGACACTCACCTCACCTCCCCACTTTACAAAAACCCCCCTCTCTTCTATCATATTTGCACCTCCTTCACAAAAGTCAAAACATATAAATACTTTTCCTCTCTTTTCTTTAATTCATTCTCACTTCAACTTTCTCTTTCTTCTCTTCTCTTCTCTTCTCTTCTCCACCAAAACCCTAACCTCCTTCAACTCCTCTTCATCTCCATCACCACAACAACAACCACCAACTCCCAAGGCATCACCTAGGTCTTCATCTCCATGGAAACCACCACAAGGTCTTCAACAACACCAAAGGACTCCACCATCTTCTTCATCATCAACTTCAATCACCACCACCATCACTCCCTCACCTCATGGAGACCAATCACTCTCTTTGGTGAGTGATCTTACTCATCTAGACTTAGTCTATTCTTAGTATACATGTGTATTCATATCATGTTCAATTATGACTTCAATCCATGATTATTTAGCCATCAAACCCAAACCCTAGAAAACCTGTTCTGTATGCTGTTTCCAGTCGATTAGTCGACTTGACCTAGAACCTAGTCGACTAGAAACCCTTAGCTGAAACGTAGCTTTTTCTGAAACACAGTATTAGTCGACTTACCTTAGATCCTAGTCGACTATAGATCCTTAGTCGACTACACCCTTGACCCTAGTCGACTAACCTTTCCTGAATCAGAAACCCAAACTCTCTGTATCACAGTATTAGTCGACTTAGCCTAACTATCAGTCGACTTGTCATGTCTGTTAGTCGACTACCCTATGACCCTAGTCGACTAACTTTTCCTGAATCAGAATATCAACTCTCTGGAACCCAGTATTAGTCGACTATACCAGACTGTTGGTCGACTAACCCCTTTATTAGTCGACTACTCATCCTACCCTAGTCGACTAATTCTGTCTGTTTGTTACAGTTATTTACCTTCTCAAACTTGGATCTTATACATGGTTTATATGTTGTATATTATACTTCGTGACTTGTATCTTGACTAACATCATCTTCACTTCTCTCTTTCTCTCTCCTCTTCACTCTACATATATATATCATAGTTTATGGCGTGCCCCGGATTTCGTGGATTTCGGCTCTTTCGGTATTTTGGAGTTTAGGCGAGTATTCTCACTCGCTACTTTCTTGTATGCGAGTAGTCTCGCTCTTCTCTTATCTCTATTTGAGTTTCCAGTTTCGTCGGAACGATAAGTATTTCATTTCCTATTTTCATGTAGTTGATTCCATGTCTATATATATCTTTTGATGCTTTTATACCATGCGTGGCCGACCCTTCGTGGTCGTTGACTTCTAGATTTCTGCTATGTTATCATTGCCATGTTATTGCCTCAGACATATCAGTTGCATGCTTACTTTTACACATGTATATCACCTAACTTCCAGTATGTTATCCCCTGACCACCTGGCATGCCACTATCTGGCAAGACCATCTTGTTATGTCATGACTTACCCAGACTTATTATCAATCCATTGTTATGCATGTTACTTGATATACATCACCATTTATCATGCTATCTCTTGACACCAAGCATGATACACTGATTCTTACAATTATCACGATAAAGGGGATGTAACACCTGATTACCGTTATGTACTGATTACTGTTATGTATACCTGTTATGATATTGTTCATTCCCGAAATCTGATAATTATGTTAAAAAGCTATAAAAAGGACAACTTGTACGGGGAATGGGAGGAAGTGATGGATGCCGGAATGATACCTTGCTTATAGTGACGGAATTAAAGTATATATATATATATATATACATATATATATATACAATGGTGAAAGTGTTTTGATATTACTGATTATACCTACCGGTTCCAGGGTATGGAACTACTATAAGAAAGACTATCAGTTCTCCATCGGCTTCCGTTAACAACCTTGGCTAGCTTATATATGGATGTATGTGGGTTGGCCGTACACCAGGTCACATACCGAGATATATGAGTAAGACGAGTAATAATAATAATAATAATATTAATAATTGATACTGTCATGGGTATTGTTATGATTCTTGATATTCCAGTTATGTTTCCAGTTGTGATACTTATCATGATTTCCTTGATTTCAGTGATGATTCCGGTCTTAACTATTACTTGTTCCTGCTTTGGATTTATGTTGTACTTATTATGCATCCCCGTTATGACTATCATATGATTTGCATCTCTGATTCTATACGCTTGGATATTTCTGTGGCATGAGATAAAGGTATATAGATGAGGGTTTCCTTGTTTGGATTATTCCTTCGATGTACTAGTCTCATGGGACCGTGACCTAAGCGTATACAATCACTTTTGCTCATGATCTGCTTTATCCTGGATTTCCTGTTTTATGGATATTATGTTATACTTGTTCATATATATTTCACTTGTGTTCTAATCCTCCTGTCTTCGGTACTTGACACTTGTACTCATCCTGGCTCGCCACCTGGCATCATATCATACTCGCCTGGGGAGTTTCACTGACTCCCCTGGATTCTCATGTCCAGGTCCTGGAGCCCGGAGCGTATGGATTTCCCCCGTTACTGCTCAGAGAAGCGCAGCGGTAGCGTGGATCTCCAGACGACAGTCCAGAGCCACATCCTTCCAGACCCCCTTTGTGCCTCTCGAGTTTTTCCTTAGCAAACTCGTGAGTACTCTTTTATACTTTTCATACTTGTACATCCTTGTATACTTGTATGCGAGCTCCCTTTTATACCGTTCATATTATGTATATTCCTTGTACTCTCGCATTTGCGCATATCTGTGATGTATTATTATTGTAATATTCATCACCTCTGGTGATAACTCTGTGATTGTATATATATGTGTTGGAATGTATAATGCACCATTTGCTTCCGTACTCTGATTCTTGTCTGTACTGATGCTTAGCGTATATACGGGAGGGTAGTTCTGACCTACGTATATACGTTGCAGTGACGTCCCCGTATCCGTGGAATCGGGGCGTTACAGGTTGGTATCAGAGCTTAGGCTCTAACCTCCTCAGTACGTCCAGAAGGCAAATCAATGGTAAAGAGATTTGCAACTGGAATACATGAGTCTTGGTTATACATTCCAACTGCAAGTGCAGAGTTATCTATTTCTTGACTATCTTTCCTTTGATTTCAAATCCCTCCTTGACTATCTTTCCTTTGATTCCTAAATCCTTCCTATCCTTTCCCTGTTTTGGTTTTATGAAGCCTTATACTATTTAAGATATGACTAGACTAGAGAGGTAGTGGCTGGTTCAGAATGAAGCTCTTATGTGATCTCTTCGGCCAACTTGATGAAGCTTGGTATTCTCCAGATCGATCTTGATCTGGCTATCTTTCAGAGAACAGCAGTCGGATTCTTACTTATCGGTCTTCTTTATTATGCTCAGGATTTTCGGGGTTTTCTTTATTACACAGCCACGACATCATCAGTATTATTCAGCATTATTCTAAAGATTTATTACACAGCCACGACATCTTCAGCCGGAAATGCAGAGTATGATTATTATTCAGTTGACTTGAGAGCCCTACCTATAGTGCTTCATATCTTAATTGGTATAAATTCCAGCCTTTGTCCCCTTTGTATTCAATTTGCCCCTTAACGAAATTGCGAGGACGCAATTTTTGTAAGGTGGGTGGATTGTAATACCCCGTTCCCGGAATACGTACTTAGTTGCGTATTCAGATTTTCCGATCGTATTTTTTCGATTTGTTTCCTGTATTTGTTTTGCTTTATGAATTCCTTATATGATTGTTTTGTCTTGGATTTGGATTCGTGGATTCGGAGTCAGCCCTAGTCTGAACCGAAGGCCCGATCCTAGAGTATTACTCGATTTAGACATTCTGATAATTAGAATTGACCGATTTTAGTTTTAAATATCATTTTCCATTATTATATATTTTCTATGATTTTCTAGATTTTTCTGGAATTAAAATGAATTTCTTCAAAACCGGTGTCGGCCAGTGCCGCTGACCGGTTCCTGGATTTTTAATTCTCAAACAGTTAGGAATTTCATGAAGGTCCTTTAGGCTTTATTCCTTAGAATCATATTTTCTACCTACATTCTTTTTCTGAGGATTTTTGGATTTTATGAAAATTCCAACGGAGTCGGTAAATTATTGATTCCAGGATTTTTAGTTTTAAAACTATAAAGTATTTCTTCAAACGGATTTCACTATTGGTCTTTATATATTATTATTGATTTTTGGTAATTATTTCGGGTCGTTCCGAGATACTTGGATTTCGGACGATTCCGGTATTTTCCCGAAAGGCTTCTGCATCCACAACTGAATCCCGGGAATCCGCCACTTCCATTATTTTTCATCTCCTTCCCAGAAAATATCTTCTCATTATATTTATTTTCCTTTTTCCTTTTCCTTTATTTCTTTCCTTCCTCCACTAACCAAAGCCTTTTCCAATTTTCCAATAATTCCAATTTTCCACATAATCCCACTCACTTTCACCTAATCCTTTTTTAAATCCCACTCATTCTCTCTCTCCCCCATGGCCGGCCAAGTGGCCAAGTGAAGGACACTCATCTCACCTCCCCACTTTACAAAAACCCCCCTCTCTTCTATCATATTTGCACCTCCTTCACAAAAGTCAAAACATATAAATACTTTTCCTCTCTTTTCTTTAATTCATTCTCACTTCAACTTTCTCTTTCTTCTCTTCTCTTCTCTTCTCTTCTCCACCAAAACCCTAACCTCCTTCAACTCCTCTTCATCTCCATCACCACAACAACAACCACCAACTCCCAAGGCATCACCTAGGTCTTCATCTCCATGGAAACCACCACAAGGTCTTCAACAACACCAAAGGACTCCACCATCTTCTTCATCATCAACTTCAATCACCACCACCATCACTCCCTCACCTCATGGAGACCAATCACTCTCTTTGGTGAGTGATCTTACTCATCTAGACTTAGTCTATTCTTAGTATACATGTGTATTCATATCATGTTCAATTATGACTTCAATCCATGATTATTTAGCCATCAAACCCAAACCCTAGAAAACCTGTTCTGTATGCTGTTTCCAGTCGATTAGTCGACTTGACCTAGAACCTAGTCGACTAGAAACCCTTAGCTGAAACGTAGCTTTTTCTGAAACACAGTATTAATCGACTTACCTTAGATCCTAGTCGACTATAGATCCTTAGTCGACTACACCCTTGACCCTAGTCGACTAACCTTTCCTGAACCAGAAACCCAAACTCTCTGTATCACAGTATTAGTCGACTTAGCCTAACTATCAGTCGACTTGTCATGTCTGTTAGTCGACTACCCCTATGACCCTAGTCGACTAACTTTTCCTGAATCAGAATATCAACTCTCTGGAACCCAGTATTAGTCGACTATACCAGACTGTTGGTCGACTAACCCCTTTATTAGTCGACTACTCATCCTACCTAGTCGACTAATTCTGTCTGTTTGTTACAGTTATTTACCTTCTCAAACTTGGATCTTATACATGGTTTATATGTTGTATATTATACTTCGTGACTTGTATCTTGACTAACATCATCTTCACTTCTCTCTTTCTCTCTCCTCTTCACTCTACATATATATATCATAGTTTATGGCGTGCCCCGGATTTCGTGGATTTCGGCTCTTTCGGTATTTTGGAGTTTAGGCGAGTATTCTCACTCGCTACTTTCTTGTATGCGAGTAGTCTCGCTCTTCTCTTATCTCTATTTGAGTTTCCAGTTTCGTCGGAACGATAAGTATTTCATTTCCTATTTTCATGTAGTTGATTCCATGTCTATATATATCTTTTGATGCTTTTATACCATGCGTGGCCGACCCTTCGTGGTCGTTGACTTCTAGATTTCTGCTATGTTATCATTGCCATGTTATTGCCTCAGACATATCAGTTGCATGCTTACTTTTACACATGTATATCACCTAACTTCCAGTATGTTATCCCCTGACCACCTGGCATGCCACTATCTGGCAAGACCATCTTGTTATGTCATGACTTACCCAGACTTATTATCAATCCATTGTTATGCATGTTACTTGATATACATCACCATTTATCATGCTATCTCTTGACACCAAGCATGATACACCGATTCTTACAATTATCACGATAAAGGGGATGTAACACCTGATTACCGTTATGTACTGATTACTGTTATGTATACCTGTTATGATATTGTTCATTCCCGAAATCTGATAATTATGTTAAAAAGCTATAAAAAGGACAACTTGTACGGGGAATGGGAGGAAGTGATGGATGCCGGAATGATACCTTGCTTATAGTGACGGAATTAAAGTATATATATATTATATACATATATATATACAATGGTGAAAGTGTTTTGATATTACTGATTATACCTACCGGTTCCAGGGGTATGGAACTACTATAAGAAAGACTATCAGTTCTCCATCGGCTTCCGTTAACAACCTTGGCTAGCTTATATATGGATGTATGTGGGTTGGCCGTACACCAGGTCACATACCGAGATATATGAGTAAGACGAGTAATAATAATAATAATATTAATAATATTAATAATCGATACTGTCATGGGTATTGTTATGATTCTTGATATTCCAGTTATGTTTCCAGTTGTGATACTTATCATGATTTCCTTGATTTCAGTGATGATTCCGGTCTTAACTATTACTTGTTCCTGCTTTGGATTTATGTTGTACTTATTATGCATCCCCGTTATGACTATCATATGATTTGCATCTCTGATTCTATACGCTTGGATATTTCTGTGGCATGAGATAAAGGTATATAGATGAGGGTTTCCTTGTTTGGATTATTCTTCGATGTACTAGTCTCATGGGACCGTGACCTAAGCGTATACAATCACTTTTGCTCATGATCTGCTTTATCCTGGATTTCCTGTTTTATGGATATTATGTTATACTTGTTCATATATATTTCACTTGTGTTCTAATCCTCCTGTCTTCGGTACTTGACACTTGTACTCATCCTGGCTCGCCACCTGGCATCATATCATACTCGCCTGGGGAGTTTCACTGACTCCCCTGGATTCTCATGTCCAGGTCCTGGAGCCCGGAGCGTATGGATTTCCCCCGTTACTGCTCAGAGAAGCGCAGCGGTAGCGTGGATCTCCAGACGACAGTCCAGAGCCACATCCTTCCAGACCCCCTTTGTGCCTCTCGAGTTTTTCCTTAGCAAACTCGTGAGTACTCTTTTATACTTTTCATACTTGTACATCCTTGTATACTTGTATGCGAGCTCCCTTTTATACCGTTCATATTATGTATATTCCTTGTACTCTCGCATTTGCGCATATCTGTGATGTATTATTATTGTAATATTCATCACCTCTGGTGATAACTCTGTGATTGTATATATATGTGTTGGAATGTATAATGCACCATTTGCTTCCGTACTCTGATTCTTGTCTGTACTGATGCTTAGCGTATATACGGGAGGGTAGTTCTGACCTACGTATATACGTTGCAGTGACGTCCCCGTATCCGTGGAATCGGGCGTTACAAGTTAGTGCTACAAAGATGCATTGAGAAGAACCTAACTCTAAACTGGGAAAAATGCCATTTTATGGTGAGACAGGGGATTGTCTTGGGCCATGAGATTTCGAGGAGAGGCATAGAAGTGGATAAGGCTAAGGTAGAAGTGATTGCTAAGCTCCCACCACCCAAAACCATCAAGGATATTAGATCCTTTTTAGGGCATGCTAGGTTCTACCGACGGTTCATTAAGGACTTTAGCAAAATTGCGAGGCCCTTAACTAACCTGCTCGCTAAGGACGTGCCCTTTAACTTCAATGATGAATGTTTCAAGTCTTGGGGGAGGCTTAAGCAAGAACTGATTTCTGCACCTATCATTTCTGCACCTAATTGGGCCCAGCCATTTGAAATCATGTGTGATGCATCTGATTTTGCAATTGGTGCTGTTCTAGGATAGCGCATCGATAATAGGCAGCACGTGATTTACTATTCGAGTAAGACCTTGAATGACGCCCAACAGAACTATACAACGACTGAGAAAGAATTCTTGGCCGTTGTCTTTGCGTTAGAAAAATTTCGGCCCTACTTGTTAGGTTCGAAAATGGTGATTTTCACGGATCACTCGGCTCTGAAATACCTCATGACCAAGAAGGAAGCAAAAGCCCGACTGATTCGGTGGATCCTTTTGCTTCAAGAATTTGACTTAGAAATCTGGGATAAACGAGATATTGAAAATGTGGTTGCTGATCATCTTTCACGAATTCCAAATGCACCAACCATCCAAGCTCCGATCAACGAGGATTTCCCTGATGAGCACATCCTAGCCATTCTTAAGGAACCCTGGTATGCTGACATCGTTAATTACCTGGCCACGGGACAATTACCCGCTGACTGGACAAAGCAAGACCAATACCGCTTCTTTGCCCAAGTACGGTACTTCTTCTGGGAAGAACCGTATCTTTTTAAGTATTGTCCCGACCAAATAATTAGATGATGCATACCGAGGAGATACAGAGGAGTGTGCTCAGCTTTTGTCATAATCTTGCATGCAGAGGACACTTCTGTCCCTGTAAGACTGCAGAGAAGGTTCTACAAAGTGGGTTCTATGGCCCACTTTGTTCAAGGATTCATATCATTTTTGCAAGTCATGTGCAAATTGTCAGAAAATCGAAAAAATTTCTAGAAGAGACATGATGCCCCTGAACCCGATCCTTAAAGTTGAAATCTTTGATGTTTGGGTATCGATTTCATGAGGCCATTCCCCAACTCCTTCGGTAACCAATTCATTTTGGTTGCTGTTGATTATGTCTCTAAATGGGTAGAAGCTGTGCCGACCAAGACGAATGACAACAAAGTGGTTGTCAAATTTCTTAAAGATAACATCTTCTCCCGATTTGGCACCCCGAGAGCGATAATTAGTGATAATGGATCACATTTCTGCAACAGAGTTTTTGAAACTCTGATGCGAAAATATTCCATCAATCACAAGTTATCAACCCCGTATCATCCCCAGACAAATGGGCAGGTAGAAGTCACCAACCGACATATCAAGCTCATTCTGGAAAAGACTGTCGGACAGAACCGAAAGGATTGGTCGGTTAAGCTCAATGATGCATTGTGGGCTTACCGCACCTCATTTAAGACAGTTCTGGGGATGTCTCCTTATAGAATCGTGTTTGGAAAAGCCTGTCATCTGCCAGTAGAGTTAGAACACCGGGCCCTTTGGGCAATTAAGCAACTCAATTTTGATTTGACCAAAGCCGGTGAACTTAGGAAACTGCAGATTTCAGAATTAGAGAAGATACAGAATGAAGCTTATGAAAATGCACGAATCACCAAGAGCAGGACCAAACTTTTTCATGACCAAATCATAACCTGGAAAACCTTTGCACCGGGAGAAAGGGTTCTGCTGTACAACTCTAGGCTTCATATTTTCGCAGGGAAACTGAAAACTCGTTGGTCGGGACCATTCATCGTGCGCATTGTTTTCCCACACGGTGCTGTGCTCATTGCAAACCCTAAAAATAACACGGAATTTAAAGTGAATGGGTAAACACTGAAGCCCTTCTTGACCACTGAGCCGATGATTCCAGATGATAGTGTGCTGACTATTTTTGCCCCATCATACACCTAACCACAACAAAAAAGAAAAGTTTATATGCTTACCCCATGTACATTCTTCTTGACATTTCCTTTAGCCTCTTCGTACTTGGCCGGCCCGAGTCCACAAAGACGGTGCTATCATCTCTTCTCCCTATTTATTGCATTTACATTTTCATCTGCATTCATTGAGGACAATGCATTAGATAAGTGTGGGGGGGTGCTACCACTTTTTCTTTTTCTTTTTCTTTTTTTTCTTTTCAAAAAAAAAAATCTCAGATTGAAAAGAATTTTTATACTCTTTATAAAAATACCAAAGATTGTAGGAATTACGGGAACCTTAGTAATAAATCTTTATTTTTGCCTAAGTAAATAAGAAAGATTGGTTTGACTAAAGAGTTAGAAAGGATAAGGAAAACAACTCACACCTTTTATTTAGCCTTAGTAGAATATGCATAATTCACACACACATGCTTGGGATTTAGAAACACAACTCTTAAAAAAAAAAGGGAGCTGGATAATTGTGCCTTAAGAAGCATGATTACTCACGCCATAAAACAATTTTTTAAAATAAATCTTGATTTCGTGGCCTACTCCACTTGCATATTTGACCTGAAGGGTGTTTTTTCACCTGGTGCCCTAAGACCATCTGGTTTGGGAGTCATCGGTTTGATATGTGCTACATAAGTGAAGTAGAAAGCCTAATGGAACTAGGAATAATAAGTAAATATTAATAAAATAATATTCGAAGTTGAGTTGAAAAATCCCAAGCATATCACACTTGCACAGTATGCATATCTATCTAAAGCAAAATAAAAGAATGAGTTAGAAGTACAAGATCCTTTCTAAATTTAAAGAAAAACTATAGTTTCTTCTTTTATGAAGGCTAAATATAAGAGGACTTATGAGGGTTAAACCTAATTCCTACATCATTCGGTCATGTTTATTTAGATGATTGAAAGTTCTTTTTCATATATATATATATTTCTTTCTGAAACAACTAACTTCTTTACTTACTGGATTTTGTGGGTGCAATCCGTTGAAAACCCTCAGGAGACAACACTCCTCCTCTAGGGGAAACTTAGAGGTTTAAAGGCTTGTTGCACATGCTCAGTGCAATCGTGTTACCTGCGAAAGTGGTATAATAATTTTCTTATTTTTGTTTTGCTCGGGACGAGCAAAAAGATAAGTGTGGGGGTGTGATTAGTCTCTAATTTTGCATAATTTTCATCACATTCTCATATTTATTTCATGTAAAATTCTACTAATAATCCTTGTTTGCTTGATCCTAGTTCCATGGTGAGTAAATGAAGAAGAAGGTCTAAATCACCATTATTTGGTGATTAAAAGGCTTAAAAGATAGCTATTGACCTAGAGAGCTGACTCTGTCAAAATCAGGAGCGTTAGCCAACAGGGGGACAACAGCGCAGCACGCAGCAGGCGGCGCCGCACGTGCTGCCCAAGGAAAGCCGCGGAAACGCGGCCAAACCAGAAACCAAGAGATCCAGCCGACAGGGGGACAACCAGGCGGCGCGCAGCAAGCGGCGCTGCGCGCGCCGCAAAAGCATTACCGCGGAAACGCGGCAAATGCCACGTTTCCACGGCTATATGGTCGCGCCGCGCGCGCCGTTTGGGGTCACGTCTTGTCCCCTGCCCCCTCTTCGTTGGTGCCTATAAATAGTCCTCTAGGGTTTGCAGAAGAAGGATCCAGAGAGTTGGAGAGGAATTTGTAATTTTTTTAGGTTTTGTAGTTGTTGTTCTTCTTCTAGGTTTAGGTTTTAGCCATTAAAGTGAAAGAGAAAGAGTTTGTAAGGGAGTTGTATTTGGAAGGGTGACAAGATAAATACAAGTACTACTTCTCTTCCTTCTTTCCATTTACTTGTCTTGCATTTGCTTTTACATTCTTGCTTTAGTGTAACTCCCTCTCTTTATCTCTTTTCTTTTGTTGTTCTTTTCTTTACCATGAGGAACTAACTCCTCCATAGTATGGCTAACTAACTACTAACCCCCTAATCTTTAACTACTTAATCGACACCCACATGAGTCAATAGTGTCAACAAGCCTTGTGCAAGCGAGAGCTATGGCATCTTAAGACAAGGGTTCTAACTCTAACTTACCTACAAGTATTTACCTTCTTATATTTCATACTTAAATAGTTTTGATGATCTATAAGTTTTGTACTTTGCTTGTTGTTGTAAGTTAGAGACTTTCCTTTTAACTTTGCCGATACCATTAGTGCACTCGTGTCTTCCAGTATTCTTGCCTTCTAATGGATCTTGATATGGGATGTCCGAGTTTTTGCCGTGTAAAGCAAAGTTATAGGAAGAACTTTTACTCGATTTCCACGTGAATAGTTCCATTGCATCAGGGGTAAGCTTGCCTATGATCCATCGTGAGGCACATCTTCAAGAAGTTAGGGATTAGTGGGAGCAATTAGTAGAAGGTTAGCCATACGTTTTTACAACTAAGAAAAATCCACTTTTACAAACTACCAAAACATTTCCAACAATTCTTGAAACAACTTGTTTTCACTTTTAAATTCTTTATTTGGAAACAAAGAACATTGTCTTTTCTTGAACATAAAAGCCGCATCAAGCTTCCATTGCTCTCCCTCCTTGTGGATACGACCCATATAGCCACTTCGCTACTACGGAAGAATCGCAAAAGCAGTAACTTCGACCCACTCTCTTTCTACTTTTCTTGTGCTTGCTTTTTGCCGATCAAACACCCCATCCCATCTTACTTTCTCCCATCATCTTTTTCTCCCTATTTCTTTCTCATTTCTATCTCCCTCTCTCTCTTTCTTTCTCTATTTTTCTTTTCTCTCCCACTCTCATCCACTCATCTTGGCCATCACCACTGCCACCGACGCTGCGCCTTGGCTACCGGCTAGCCCAACCACCAGCACCACCATCACATCTCTTCCTTCCTCTCCAACAATTCCACCTCCTTCAACCTACTCCAACACCACCGGCCTACATCCATCACCATCATTTTCTCCACCATTTCCACAACTGTGTGCATCACCACCACCTCTGCATTCCCTCTAATCAGGCAAACTTTCCCATTTTAGTGATTTTTCAGCTTTCAAAATGCCACTTCAACCATTCCCTATTTTCCCCCAAAATACTACACTCACACCATTTCCACCTATCATCCTTGGGCCCAACCGCCGCCCCGCCTCTGGGCTAGGCCGCCAGCCGTCCCTGGCCGCCGGTGCCGCCACTGGCCGCCAACCCTTATCTCTCCTCTCTTCTCCTTCTCTTTCTCCTTCTTTCTCTCTTTCTCTGGTGGTCGGCCAACCCCTACCTCTCCTCTCCTCTCCTTCCCCTTATCTTTCTCCTTCTTTCTCTCTTTCTCCTTCTGTTTTTCTTATTTTTTTTGCTTTCCTTCTTTTTGTCTTTTCCCTCCTCTGTTCCTCTTTTTTCTCTCTTAAGTCTTTCTATCTCTTTCTCCCTCTCTCATGTTCTCTATCTTATTCTCTCTCTCCCCTCTCTAAATCTGGTTCCCTCCCCCCCTCTCTGATCTGATTCTGTCTCTCTTACACACACTATTTCTCTCTCCTCTCTCTTATTCTCTCTTAATAAATTAATATTATATATTTTAGTATATGCTGATGGCTCGTGCACATGTTCTTAGGATTCTGAATTTTATGGTATTTTTCAAAGATTTAGGCAAGTACTTTTTTGGGATTGCGAATACTACTTCTCCATATAAGTGAGTACTTCTTTTCGATATTTCGGCAAGTACTATATTTACGTTGGGCCAGTGTTTTCTATTATTGCTACATGCTTAGAGAAAGCTATTTTGGTGTTTAATACAATATACATGTTATACTGCCTTATACATGAATTGCGAGTACCCTCCCTTTGGGCTTCTATTGTCATTTACTGTTGGGCCTATATATTGCTATTCATTTTTGGTGCTGTTGGAACTCATTTGGGGTAGTATTATATTTGTATTGGATATAACTAGATGCGCTCTCGCTTTGCTCGGCTTTGTACAACTATTTAATAACTTAATCTATTATTATTATAATAATGGTTGTGAAGAGTTTGAAATATTTAACTATATTGTTCTCCTATATCATGTTACATGACCGGATGATTGCCTGATATATAATGCTGTAACCCTGTACACTTAACACCTGATATCAGACACCTGATACATGACACTTGCTACTTGGTACTTATACACTTGACCTGATGCTATGACATCGGACTGAATACTGTTGACCCAGAGGCCTTTCACCTTAGTTTTGATGATGACTAACTTATGACGGTTAGTTTACTAATGATCTTGTGTTTAATAAGTTTCAGATATTAATCAATATCTTAGTAGTGGTTTGACTTCAACAAGAGATTCACAGTCAAAGTGTTGAAGCAAACAAGTGTTGATTCAAGAGCTCACATCGCAATGAACACATCTAGCTCCTTTGGATCGAGTTTGTATTGAGTCAGCCTGGAGAAAGAGTTCTACAAGAAGATGTCGGTTTATTTAGTTTAGTTTTATTTTAGATCTTGTGTAAGGATAACTTAGTCTTGATATGCTCAAGTACACACACACAAGATAAATAGTTTTTGGTTTCGGTTTAATTGGTTTTGAATTTTCAAAGAATACATATATGATTTTCATGAATAGATCGAATCAAAAAGTTTTACATGGTTTAATGTATATTAGATTTCATCCATATACATCTATATTCATATTGACTAAAAACTTAATTTGATGATTCTAATTTATGGTTTTAAGTTTTGCTTTTAACAAAACTTAGTTTTGGATTTAAAGTAAAAAAAAATATAGATATATCTTTTATATGTGTATTGAATTTATCCATACATAATACGCTTCAAAAGTGTTTCTATATCATGTTTTTGTATTTATACAAGTTTTAGAGAAAACAATTTTCATTTCAAAATTCAATTTTGGAAAATACCGTTTTTGGTTTAAAGCTAAACTTTCATATCACAAAAATAGTTCAAATTGTTTGAAATATGTGTTGAATTTTAGTCACACATATCTGTTCTTCAAATATTTATAAGAACTTATTTTTTGTAGATTTTATGTGATTTTATGTGATTTTATAGGTGTTAAAAGATCAAGTTTTCAAACCCTATAACCCTGGTTTTTGGGTTGTTAACGGTCAACCGACCAGTCGATCGACGCGCACAAAAGTGTACAAACTTTAGTAGTCGACCGGGCGATCGACCGTTCCAGAGAGTCTGCTATTGGAAATAGCCATGGTCGACCGACCAGAGAGTTCATTCTCTGGTTCTGACCTCGGTCGATCGAGCAATCAACTGACAGACAATTTACCTTGGGGTGGTGGACCAGCCGGTCGACCAACGGCTCCAACGGTCAGAAATCTGACTGTTGGCTGGTCGACCGGGTGGTCGACCGACAGGCCATTCTGGGCCTGATATGGATCCCAACAGCTCTATTTTGAGAATCCTATAAATATGGATTCCCTTGGCCTGTTTCTTCTAAAATTTTTTAGAGCAATTTTTTCCACCTTCTCAAGTGTTGTTAACAAAGTTTTCAAAAGAGTTTTTGTGTCAAAATTCTCTATCTTTATTGTTTTTAAAGTTTTATAAAATCAAAAAAAAATCAAGTCTTTGAGAATTCTATTTTGTTCTTCATATTATATATCCATCAAGAAGTTTTTTCAATATTTTCTTTCTTGTTTTATTTTCAAATACTTTGTTCTCTTACATACTTGAGCTATCATCTCAAATCTATCTTTAGAATATTTGTATTGTGAGAAAATTGTTTGTGATCTTTCTGAAATCACCTAGAGGAGGGGTGAATAGGTGACTATCTAATCTAATGATGAATTGATGCAGAATAAAAACTATTTATGCAAACTAAAAATTCTTAAGCACAACACACCAAGTATAACCTAAGAGTGTAGCTGAATTCCCCATGAAGGGCTTTGAACTATCTACTCAAGATTCCTCTAGATAAGAGTTGAGGTGTCACTTTGGCTCTCTTGGTAGATTACAAGTGTGAGTGAACAATCCCCAAGCATATAACAATATAAGCACAAATATATCAAGCAAGTAAAGATATAAGCAATAAGCATAAACAAGATATAAAGACAAGTGAGAGATAGAGAAAGAGCAATCACAAATACGGGAGATTTGTTTTGAGATTCGAGCACACTTGCTCTACGTCCCTGCCTTCAACACTATGAAGGATTTTTACTAAAAATGATACCACCGGATCACTCGGTGCCGCAACACCTACAAGCGAGTTCACACTAGAACTTCTTAGACTCACTAGTCCCCTCACTTGCTCCGTAAGAATAAACACATGCAAGCATGCAAGCTTGCTGAGGCCGCACCTCTACACCGAGTTCTCACTAGAATCCGAAACAACGCTAACCGCAAGTCTGCCTCCTCGAAACAAGAATGAAGACTTTGGTGATTTCAACACTTTGATCACCTAAAAACAATCTCACAACAACTCTCCTATAGGAATGATATAGTAATGGATAGCTCAAGTATGTGTGAGAAAAATAAGGATTGATTTGGTGGTGAAAAACTCAAAGAATACTCTTTTACAAAACACTCTTGAAAATCTCTCCTTTTGATATGGCAATTTTGGCTCTTAAACAAGTGGAGATAAACAATAAAAGATATATATCGAAAACTAACTTGAAGACTCACTTGAAATCTTATGGAAAATAGCTCAAGGGAGCCCCAATTTATATGCTCCAAAAATCTGCTCGTTGGAAACCAACTCAGCAGTTCTGACTGCTGACAATCGACCGCCCGGTCGACCGCCAACGGTCGGATTTCTGACCGTTGGGAAGGTCGGTCGACCGGCAACTGGGCAATGGCCTAGCGGACCATTTCCAGAGAGCAGATACTCTCTGACGGTCGACCGTGCGATCGACCGGTGATTAGACGAGAAAGGTGTTGTATTGTGAAGTATAATTTGCACACAAAATATATTCAATGTAAAGAGAGATAAGGTTTAGAATCAACCTTAGTGCTTAGATCACTCCACAAATGTATTCAAAAAGTTCAATGTACCCTTTCCTATCTCCGTTATAGCATAGAGCTATACCGAGTCGATTCTCAGGGAGAGCTAGCGATAGAAGCGTTACGGTCCGTAGTGAAGATGTAAAACGAGAATTTTTCTTTGCTTTAAAAGAATAAAAGAATCATGGAAAAAGAAAATAAAGAATTGATGGATATGTTCATGATGGAAATCGAGAGAAATCAAAATCAAGATTGGATTTGGTATTCACACTAAAAGAAAATAAAACTTTGAAAGAATTTAAGATGAGAAAACCATGGCTAGCTAACCTTACTTCCTTGCTACAACTTACTAAACTCCGTGATGGTGAATGCGTGCCTCATGTTGATTCATCGGCATATGTATGTCTTGCGTGTTAGTCTAATTACTTTTCCACTTGGATGACGGGAGATCATTCTTGGACTTGTCTTGTAGCCTTCATAGATGTCATTGGCCTACAAGTAGACTTTCAATAATGGAATCAAAAGAGCAACACACAAGGGAGGCTAAGGAAGAAGATACAACATACATCAATTGAAAGTGAAGAAGTTGTACATCTATTAGCATATGTTTGGTGATCCATCTCCATGTTCCATCAAGGCACTTGTTCTAGACAAGGCTCTAAATGAGGCACACATGAATCATATGGAGTATTACAACAAGATCTTGTCAAGAAATGAAAGAAAACCCATCGGAGAAGAGAAGACCATACAACTTTGCAAGATTAAAGATAGCAATCACCCATGAGTTAGTAGTTAGCAAGGTAAGTTGTTAGCTAGCCATGAGAAGAAAGAATTAGCTACTAGCCATTAGAAAAGCAAAACAAAGCATGAATAAAATTGCAAGTAAAGTAAAACTAGAAGTAAAGAAAGCAAGAGTTACTAGAAAATGCTCAAGTAGAGAAGAAGAGAATGGATCAATCCTTGCTTCACAAGTTGTCACTCCTTGGTGTACACAAGCTCTCTCTCTCTTACAACTCTCTTTTGCAGAATTTCTAGGGAAGAAGAAGGAGATCTAAAGAACTAAAATCCTAGAGAAAAATACAACATGACAACTTCTAATCTCTCTTCTCCATTCCGTCTTTGCTCGCAGGTCCAAATGAAGTATTTATAGGCCTCAGGAGAAGGATCCAGAAGACGAGACAGCTGGCAAAATCTGGCGCCCAACGGCCCCAGATTTGCGGTGGAATTGCGGCAAGGCGCGGCAGTTTTGTGGTCATTGGCCAACAACTTTCTGGTACGAGTTTGTTACGAGGTTGTTATCCACGTGGCCTTCTAGAATCTTGAGTTGTTGCGTAGAATTCTCTGGATTCTGGATTCAAATTTGGGCTTTATCTTGGGCTTAGAATTAATCTCTTTAATTATTGCTAATTAAAGTGATTATTGGGCTTTCTCTCATTTCAGTTGTGGACCTGTAAAAATATAGAGAAGATGAGTAAAAATCATATATTTATTTGCAATATGCATGGGGATTATGTGGTAAAATATGCAATATTTTGTATCAATCACACCCCCACACTTATTCTTTTGCTCGTCCCGAGCAAAACAAAGAAAAGAAAAACTATACTACCAATTTTATTACACCACTTTCGCAGGTGACGCGATTGCACTGAGTGTGTGCAACAAGCCATTAAACCTCTAGGTTACCCTAGAGGAGGAGTGTTGTCTCCTGAGGGTTTTCAGCGGATTGCACCCACAAAATCCATAAAGAAAGAAGACAAATGTTAGTGTTTTGAAAACGCATTTTGAAAAGGGAAACAAGTTTACGAACTATTTTTGCAAAAATATAAGTGATCTTAGGTCATAAGTTCACCTATAATTATTCTTTCTTAAACCTAGTCTCTATGCAAGATCTTGTCTTCAATTAAGGTAAGAATTCAAAATTGGATTGAATATTTTATCCTTCATAAAACCTAGATAGTATGCACACCGTGACAGTGAAGATTTCTGGGATTTCAACTCTAACCATAAAGCCATTTATTTATATATATTTATTTTCTTTTTCTTTTTTTTCTTCCCTAGTTTAGGCTTTCTAGTTCACCCTTGTAACGAGCCTTTAACCGATGACTCCCAAACCAGTCGGTCTTAGGGCACCAGATGAGAAAACATCCCTCGGGTTTAAGGACTCAAATGAAAAAGGCCACGAAACTAAAGGGGATTATTCTTTTGATCACCGTTAGGCGTGAATAATCATGCTTCTTGAGGCATAATTTTCCAGCTTAATGAGTGATGTTTTTCACCGTTAGGCGTGAATAACCATGCTTCTTGAGGCATAATTATCCAGCTTAATAAGTGATGTTTTATTTCTTTTTTTATTAATTTTTTATTTATTTATTTATTTTATGGCATTTTAGGTCTTTGTTTCCATCCAAAAATGTGTAAGTGTGAAGTGCATATTATCTAAGGCAAAAAATTCAAGATAAGAATATCTCACCAATTTTTCTTACTTAGCCTATAATTTCAAACAAGATCTATTATTTCAACTAGGTTTAAGATGTCATAATTAAGGCTTTCTTAATTTCTAAGATACATCTTAATTTTCTTAAAAATAGATCAAAACTTTGTCTCTTATTTCAAAAAGTTTTTTTTTTATTTATTTATTTTTTTTATTTCTAAAAAGAAGTGTAAAAGAAAGAAGATCTAAAAACTCTATGTTAGTAAACCCTCCCCCACACTTATTTCATGCATTGTTCTCAATGCATCATGATATATGTATGCATGAAATAGGTAAGAGGTAAGAAACTTTTATTTACAAAAAAGTGCAAAAAAATTATTTACAAAGAGTATATACAAGTGTAACCATTACCTAGGCTTTGGTCGTTTTCCTCTGGCCCGTTTCCCATCATTCCAGTGCGTCTGCTTTCGTGAGCTCAGTTGGGAAACGGTTTGAATTATTTGATTAGCCGTAGGTATTTCCAGATTCAATTTTTTATTAGTATCATTCACCCTCATTCCACCACATTGTTCACTAAAAAATTCCTTATCACCACTCTCACTCTGAATCTCATCACTTCCAATGTTAAGGAATTTCAGCTCTTCTCCATACAATTCTTCAAAACTAAGATCAACATCCGGAAGTGGACAATCAGCTAACCTACCCCGAGTTAACTCATCTAGATACATGATCTCATCAGCAAACAGGTCTTCAAAGGATATATCAATCGGAGGTTCAGATACAGTCACAGTTGGCTCATTGAAGGTGAAAATATCCAAATCAACTTTCCCCTTTTGAAAGGGTACTCGGATAAGAGAATCACTAGATTGTGACTCATCTTTTAGATCTTCACCTTCTTCCTCACAATCATTACTAATGAAGCTAACCTCAAATGTTTGATCTTTTGTTTTACGAGGTTGTGTGTGGAAGAAATTGTGTTCATGTGTCATGTGACCAAAGGTCAACCTCATTGATCCATTCCGGCAATTAATGATGGCATTTGCAGTAGCCAAGAATGGTCGTCCCAAAATGACAGGAGTTTGAGCCCTTTGATTGGAATTTGACAAAGGTTTTGGTTCAAGGACTACAAAGTCAACAGGATAAATGAATTCCCCAACTTTGACAAGGACATCGTGAATTTCTCCCGGGGTCTAGTGACAGAGCGATCAGCAAATTGTATTGTCATTTGGGTAGGGAGAAGATCACCTAACCCTAATTGTTGGTACACAGAGAAAGGCAGGAGATTGATGCTGGCCCCCAAATCAAGAAGTGCCCTATTAATGGTAGTCTGTCCTATGATGCATGAAATGGTGGGGCTACCTGGGTCTTTATATTTAACAGGAATTGGACCATTGAGCAGCTCATTGATGGATGAAGCTAGGAAGACTTTTTTAGGGACTTGTGTTTTCCTCTTCTTGGTGCACATTTCCTTTAAGAATTTGGCATATGATGGCACTTGTTGTATGGCATCAAGAAGAGGGACATTGATTTGGACCTTGTTAAACATTTCTTTTATCTTCTCCATGTGAGCATTTGTCTTGGGATTCTTAAGCCTATTTGGAAATGGTACTCTAGGCATATAAGGTTGCTCATCTACCTTTTCTTTCCCCTTGGCTTTGAAGTGGATGGCTCTGAACTAGAGGATGGGTTGTCAGAAGTTGGTTGCATTGGGATTTGAGGTGTTGGCTTTGGTACTGGATGAGATGGTGGATTAGAAACCTTATTATCTACTTGTTTACCAGATCTCAGGGTATGAATAGCATGACATTGACTGGGTCCTGAATCTTCCACTTTATTCAAAGGGAAGTGATGTTTGGGATTTGGCAATGGCTGGCTTGTAAACATTCCTTTTGTCTTTCATCCAATTGCCTAATTTGGACCTTCATTTTATTCAACTCCTGCTCCTAGTTCTTTGTAAAGGTTTCTAATATTTTTTTCAACTCTGATATTCTGAATTATTTTGGGGTGGATGTTGTTGATATGGAGATTGGAATTGTGATTGGTAGAGTGGTGGGTTCTGATATGGTTGTGACTGTGGTGGACTTTGAGATGGATGAACATACAGTGAATTCTGATTGAAACTGGGTGAGTGAGAATGAGCATTATAAGGATGTGGAAGTGGTGGCCTATGATGCTCAGGACCAGACTGACTCCATGAAAAATTTGGATGGTTCTGCCATCCCGAATTGTATGTGTTGGAGTATGGGGGTCTGGTAAATGCTGCATTCATGTTCTCCTGATATGATTGGGGCTGATACAAAGGACACTCCTCAAAGACATGGCTAAGGTCATGACAGTTGGTGCAACCTGGTTGAATTACAGGCAATGGGTTGACCTGATTTACAACAGAATTTCCCCTAGACTCAAGCAGTTCTATCCTCTTCATCAATTGTGTGATCTTGGCTTCTGCGGCTATAGAGGATTCTATGGAGTGTGTACCAGTTCTGGAAGTGGTGGGAGTGGATTTATCAGGACATGACTCCCACTGAATAGTTTTCTCAGCTAGGGTTTCAAAGAGATCCCACCCCTGATGTTCATCTTTCTTCAGAAATTCCCCTTGACACATGGATTCAAGGAGGGTTTTCGTTTGGTAATCTAGACCGTCATAGATAATCTGGCATAGACGCCATTTCTCTATGCCGTGATGAGGACATAGGGCTAGAAGGTCTTTGAAACGCTTAAGATACTTCCAGAAAGGTTCATTAGGTTCCTGCTTGAATTGCATGATATTCTTTCGCATGAGGGCTGTTTTGTGGATAGGATAGAATTTCTTAAGAAAGACTTTTACAAAATCCTCCCATGAAGATATGGAACTGACGGGAAGATTGTAAAGCCACTTCTTAGCTAAATCCTTAAGTGCAAACGGTATGAACCGTAACCTAACAGCATCCTCGGTCAGTTGGGAAATTCTCATCATTTGGCATACCTCTTCAAATTCACGAATAAAGAGGTACGTGTCCTCAGACTCAAGACCGTGAAATCGGGGAAGTGTATTAATGAATTGCGGTTTCAGCTCGAAGTGATTTCCATTAGATTCGGGGAGAAGAATGCAAGATGGAAGGGAGGTGCGAATCGGATAAAATCGATCTTGAAGTGAGACGTTGTTTTCCATAATGTCAAGTGGTTGTGTAAGTGCAAGTGTAGAAAGTCTAACAAGTCTTACAAAATTTGGATCACGAAACCACTCTTGCATATACAATCACAAACAACGTGCACCGATCACACCAGCGAAAAAGAGAAAATAACAAACAATTAAAAAGAAAAATCAATCCAAGCTTCTAGGAATCCTGGACCTAGACGACTCCTAACAGATTAGACCGTCCACAGGAGGTTTAGTGTAGACTTTGACTATAAGCGAATCAGCCAGGGAAGGGCAAGGTTGGTGGGAGGTTTCCGTCAGAGACGTTCCTTAATTAAGTAACCAGCAACCTTCGGGCTTTCGGCCCTCAATCCCTTTCCTAGACACTGATTTTACAAAAGTCAATTTCCAACACTTTTCCCCCTTAGGATAATCTCCTAAGTGAGTCCGGATGTCCCTAGGGCCAACGTCTATCAAATTTTTATTTAGAAGCTTAGGATTGTGAGTGCTTGGAAATGATTTTTGGGCCAAGGAAAGGGTGATAAAATCCCCACCTTATCTTATTTATCGGTTATGCCCTTAAAATTGAATTGTGCAAGTGTACAAGATAGATAACAAGGATTCACTCAAAGCATGAAAATCAAGCAAGAGATGATTCCTAGTCTACATGCAATGCTTACGTACCTTGCATCCAGCACTCTTCAACAGTAAAAGTAAATGAATTGAAAAGACACGTGCCTAGAATAAAAATGTCTAAACAATTTTTTAACTTTTCAACCAATTTTTACTGTTGATTATTAGCAGGAGTATGGTGAAGAATACAAGAAATTAAGTACTGCAGCAGAAGTATTTTGCAGAGCTGAAGATCCTGCAGAAAAATGATCAGTAGTGAGCTCCTCCTTGCCGCAGAACCGCGGCTTTTGCCGTGGGAACGCGGCAAGTCAGAGGGATCCTGGTCTCTGCTTTCGAGAGCAGAGGCCCAGGTCCGCTATATGTCACTGCAATGCAAATTTTCCTGTTTTCTTCTCCTGTAACCTGCAACAGAGAAGAAGATTCGTTTAGTTCTTCACTTTAAAGAAAATCCGTTGCTCTCCCCGGCAACGGCGCCAAAAATTGATTAGACGAGAAAGGTATTGTATTGTGGAGTATAATTTGCACACAAAATATATTCAATGTAAAGAGAGATAAGGTTTAGAATCAACCTTAGTGCTTAGATCACTCCACAAATGTATTCAAAAAGTTCAATGTACCCTTTTCTATCTCCGTTATAGCATAGAGCTATACCGAGTCGATTCTCAGGGAGAGCTAGCGATAGAAGCGTTACGGTCCGTAGTGAAGATGTAAAACGAGAATTCTTCTTTGCTTTAAAAGAATAAAAGAATCATGGAAAAAGAAAATAAAGAATCGATGGATATGTTCATGATGGAAATCGAGAGAAATCAAAATCAAGATTGGATTTGGTATTCACACTAAAAGAAAGTAAAACTTTGAAAGAATTTAAGATGAGAAAATCATGGCTAGCTAACCTTACTTCCTTGCTACAACTTACTAAACTTCGTGATGGTGAATGCGTGCCTCATGTTGATTCATCGACATGTGTATGTCTTGCGTGTTAGTCTAATTACTTTCCCACTTGGATGACGGGAGATCATTCTTGGACTTGTCTTGTAGCCTTCATAGATGTCATTGGCCTACAAGTAGACTTTCAATAATGGAATCAAAAGAGCAACACACAAGGGAGGCTAAGGAAGAAGATACAACATACATCAATTGAAAGTGAAGAAGTTGTACATTTATTAGCATATATTTGGTGATCCATCTCCATGTTCCATCAAGGCACTTGTTCTAGACAAGGCTCTAAATGAGGCACACATGAATCATATGGAGTATTACAACAAGATCTTGTCAAGAAATGAAAGAAAACCCATCGGAGAAGAGAAGACCATACAACTTTGCAAGATTAAAGATAGCAATCACCCATGAGTTAGTAGTTAGCAAGGTAAGTTGTTAGCTAGCCATGAGAAGAAAGAATTAGCTACTAGCCATTAGAAAAGCAAAACAAAGCATGAATAAAATTGCAAGTAAAGTAAAACTAGAAGTAAAGAAAGCAAGAGTTACTAGAAAATGCTCAAGTAGAGAAGAAGAGAATGGATCAATTCTTGCTTCACAAGTTGTCACTCCTTGGTGTACACAAGCTCTCTCTCTCTTACAACTCTCTTTTGCAGAATTTCTAGGGAAGAAGAAGGAGATCTAAAGAACTAAAATCCTAGAGAAAAATACAGAATTACAACTTCTAATCTCTCTTCTCCATTCCGTCTTTGCTCGCAGGTCCAAATGAAGTATTTATAGGCCTCAGGAGAAGGATCCAGAAGACGAGACAGCTGGCAAAATCTGGCGCCCAACGGCCCCAGATTTGCGGTGGAATTGCGGCAAGGCGCGGTAGTTTTGTGGCCGTTGGCCAACAACTTTCTGGTACGAGTTTGTTACGAGGTTGTTATCCACGTGGCCTTCTAGAATCTTGAGTTGTTGCGTAGAATTCTCTGGATTCTGGATTCAAATTTGGGCTTTATCTTGGGCTTAGAATTAATCTCTTTAATTATTGCTAATTAAAGTGATTATTGGGCTTTCTCTCATTTCAGTTGTGGACCTGTAAAAATATAGAGAAGATGAGAAAAAATCATATATTTATTTGCAATATGCATGGGGATTATGTGGTAAAATATGCAATATTGTGTATCAATCAACCGGCCCAACCTGTGCACGTCTATACACATCGGTCGACCGGAGTAGTCGACCGACTTCTTGTCCGGTCGACCGTCGACCGACAGAATGTCAGTTCAGGCAATTATGGGGATTAAAACTTGACTTTTTAACTTTAATAAAATCCCTTAAATTCTCTAAAATCTACAAAAATAAGTTCAATTTTATACTTTGATATGCAAACATGTTTGAGTAAAAATCAAAACATGTTACAAACATTTTGAACTATTTTTGTGACTTAGAAATTTTGGCTTAAATAAAATCCGTATTTTTCCAAATTGATTTTTTCCAAAACTTCTCCAAATACAAAATAAGATATTTTAAACACTTTAAAGCTTAGTGTATATGGTTATGATTCACTACACATATTTGATGAAATATCTATATTTTTGACAATAAGCACTAAATGATTTTGGTAAAACACATGTATATTTTGAATTCTAAAAATCAACCGGTATTTTTTTCAAAAATGAAAACTCTTTTAAGAAAACACAAATAAATTTTGTGTGTGAGTGTATATGATACTTGAGCAATCCACCAACTAATCTATCCTTTATATTTTGTCTAAAAGTAAAATCTTATTAAAAACAAATCTAGACATAAGTCTTCTCTTGAAGGTCTTCACTTGAAAATCTTCTTCTCCTTCTTGACTTGGTCCAAACCTTGATCCAAAGGGCTAGACTCCTCTTGAGTACTTGATGTGATCTTGATGCACAAGCTCTTGAATCAACATGTGCTAGCTCTAAAATTTGACTTGAAATCTTTTGTTGAATAAGATCTTGATCACATATGTGAGACTAATTAAATACAAGATCATTAGTACTATAACTACATGAGTTAATCATCATCAAAACTAGAGTGGTGGGCCTTTGGGCCAACAATCACCCCTTTTTGGTGATGACAAAACTCATGGAGTTATATATGCATGGATTAAAGTTAAGCTTCATAGAAACTCTCCCTTAACTTATGCATAACAATAAACAAATAGATATGATAATGAAGAGCATAAAATTAAAAAATATATATATATATATATATATATGCATCAATAAGGTGAGAGAAATATACAAACATCCAAAAGTTCTTTTCCAAAACCTTCTTGTTGGCCTAGAGGCCTTCCACTCTACTTTTGATGATGATTAACTCATGTGGTTGTTATTTACTAATAATCTTGTGATGTTTAGTTTCAGATTCTTAACCAAGATATTAGTAGGTGATTAGCTACAACAAAGGAGTTTTGAAGCTTCTCACCTGGTGATTCAAGAGCCCGAGCATAAAGATCATATATAGCACTCATTGGAGTCAAGCTCAGTGGATCATGGTTTGGATCGAGTCGGCTTGAAGACGGAGTTCGTCAAGAAGACCTCGGTACCTAGTTTAGTTTATGTTTTAGATTCATGTGTAAAGATTAGATAGTGTGATATGCTCAAGTTCACAACAGACACACGTGTTCCTAGTTTCATGTTTATCGGTTTTCGGTTTTTGGTTTAACCGATCTTGGCTTTCATGAATAGATAGTATCATTACAAGTTTACATGGTTTAATGTATATTAGATTTGTTCTATATACATGTATGCTTCATATCTTAGACAAACTTATTTTGATATGCTTATTCATGTGTTTAAGTTTTGTGTTTTGACAAAACATATTTTTGTAATTAAAGTCAAAAACATTGATATATATCTATTTCATGTATATTGGATTATATCCATATGCAACATGCTTCAAAGTGTTTAACTATCATGTTTTTGTATTTGGATGAGTTTTGGATAAAACATATTTTCAATTCAAAAATCCAAGTTTGGAAAAATACAGATTTTGGTTTTGGGAAATATTTTCATAACACAAAAATGGTTCAAAAAGTTTGAAATTTGTGTTGAAATTTTTCACACAAGTCTGTATTTCAATGTATTATACTGAACTTATTTTTGTGGATGTTTAGAGTTTTTATAAGATTTTATAAGATATTAAAAACTCAAGTTTTCTGTCCCTTATTACTGCCTGCCAGGCTCTTGCGGTCGACCGGAACGGTCGACCAGACCCAGAGTCGGTCGACCGGACTGATCGACCGACGTGCACAAAACGTGTACGCTGGCCAGCCACTTGGGCCGGTCGACCGGGCGGTCGACCAACTGCAAGTACTCAACTCTCGGGTGGGGCCGGTCGACCGTAAGGCTTGGACGGTCGACCGAGCCGTCAACCGACCAGAGAGCATTTGCTCTTTGGATTGGGACGGTCGACCGGGTCCAACGGTCAAATTTTTGACCATTGGCAGTCGACCGGGCTGGTCGACCGTTGGCGGTCGACCAGCTAAAAATCAGCCCAACGGCTAGTTTTTGTTGGATGCCTATTTATATCCCATTTGAGGTGTTTTTCCCCAAGTTTTTCAAGAGCCAAAATTTACATTCTTCTGGAGTTTCATTACAAGTTTTTAAAAAGATTTTTTAGAGCTTCAAAGTTTTCATCTTCATTAGCTTTTAGGGTTTGAAAAAATCAAAGAAAATTTGGATTTGGGATATTTACTTAGTTCTTCATTTCTATCAAATACAAGTTGTTTTCCCAAATACTTTTCTTTGTGTTTTTGTTTCCAAACTCTTGGTTTTCCACACTTGAGCTATCATTCTATCCTTTCTATAGGATCCCTGTTTTTGTGGAGAAGAAGGTGTTTGTGGTTGAGATATACCACCAAGTGTTATACCCTTCATTTGTGATATCCCTCTTGGATAGAGGTTGATTTGGGTTATGATTAGCTCCCTCAACTGTAGAGGTTGAGATTGTGGTTTGCTCCCTCTAGTGAGGGTGGAGTTTGGATTTGTATCCTTCTTGGTGAAGAGGTGGATTGTGGTTGTTTGGCTAGGTGCTTACCCCTCTTGTGTGAGGTGGTGATTGAGTTAGTTGTGCATTGCCTCTGTGAGAGGTTGTACTGGTTGGAGAGAGGAGTTGGGTACTCCCTGTTATTGTATTGCCCCAAAATCCTCGGTGGAGATTCCCTGTGTGGGAGTCCTAGGCTGTAACCCCCTGCTCCCTGATGTACGTATCACAGTATCGGTACGCGATACGACGTATAATATTGATTTGACCTTTCTAGTAGTCAGATTGAGCCGATTTCAGTTTCAAATATTATTTTCTAATATTTTAGAATTTTTAAGATTTTCTAGAAGTTTTCTGTATTATTTTGGAAAATCTCCGTAGTCGGTGCGACCGATACCGATAAGCGGATCTCCAATTTTTAATTCACAAACGGAGTAGAACTTTAAGAATCTGCTTTCACTGTGTGCCTTAGAATCATATTTTCTACGTTAAGGTATTTTTAGAGATTTTTCTGAATTTATCGAAAATCCGGCCAAACCGGTGTCGCCCAATACCGATGACATTTTTCAGGATTTTTAATTTGTAAACCGGATTGAATTTCTACAAACCGTTTTCATATTACATCTCAAGCTAATATTCTCTATTTTTTGTAATTTTTGGGTACCATTCGAAGCTAGTCAAATTTTGGGCCATTAAATAATAGTATTTTAATTATTTAAATACTTTTTTCTTTTCTTTTCTTTTTCTTTCCCCTTCTTCCTTTCTCTGGACGATTCCTCCACCGCCCTTCTTTCCACCGTCTCCCCTTCTTTAAATCCTCTCTCTCTCCCCTAACTCCCTCTAATTCTCACAAACCTCCCTCTCTCTTAAACCCTCTCTCTCCCTTTAAAAGTCTCTCTCAAAATCTCTCTCCCTCTCTCTAACTCTCTCGCCATAGCTCTCTCTCTCCCTCTCTTCCACTCTGTTCCAGGCTAGAGGGAGCCCGCGCCCGGCCAAGCGCCGCCCAGGCGCTGCCGCCCCCAGCCCGGCGCGCCGCCGGTGGCGAGCGTCCCGGCCGGCGACCGCGCCGCAGCTCGGCCGACGCCACCACCCCCCTTTTCTCCCTTCTTCTTTTTCTTTTTCTTTCTTCTTTTTCTTCTCCTTCTTCTTCTCTTGTGATGCTGCTTCTCTTCCTCCTTTTCTCCTCACTCCCTCTCTCTATCTCCTTTCCCCGGCCCAACCTGAGCCGCCGCTGGCAGGCCAGCCGGCCCGCACCCGAGCAAGCAGCAGCACATCCTGCTGCTGCTCCTCCTCCTTTATTGGGTTTGGGTAGAACCCAAACCCAATAACTCTATTGGGGGAAACCCAATAACCCCCAATTCAACCTGTTAACCCGTTACCCATTTAACTTAAGTTAAGTGGGTATGGGTTGTGGATCTGGACCCGACCAGTTAAGAGCCAAACCCGCATCTGAACCCAATAAAGGTAAAATTATAGAAAACCCCCGCTGCATTTCAGTATTTTCATTTAAAATATTTTTATTTACATATTTAACTCATTTTGATGATTTTTAGCGTTCGGGCGATATCGGGAGCATCCAGACTCCGATTTGGACGATTCTGGATCCGTTGCGATCGTGGGAAAGAGAGCTACCTTCCCATGGCTAGTTGTGAGTGTTTTTTTATAAATTATATTTTACCATGTTTAGTGACATTGATTGATATATCTTGATTATGGATAAAATACGGTAACTATTAGTTATTCACTGGTCATGATTGGACAGTCATTGTAATAGGAATAACCTTGAGGATTGTTAGGTAGTTCCTGATTTAATATGAGGTAATAATAGTAACAAGACACACGGACATACACAACCCGGACACAGTCATCATGCCTATATAGCCACTGACACTCGGGCCACTAGTTCACCCTATTCGTGAACACTATTATTTTATGTAGTATATCACAGTTAGATAACTAGCATCACATGTATACTGATCCACGGTACTCGATCCAAGATTACTAAATAGGAATGTTGGACACTGTTATTTCATGTACTGGTATCATCATGACACGGATACTGTAAGTTCACTGGACATGATATTACATTATACACTGATCACGGTTATGACATGTTAGTGATACACCGATGTGATATACGGATTATTGTTACGCACAGATGTTCCACTAGTACACGGATCTACCAAAGCACGGACTACCGCATGTCATCTTATTGATATCATCGTTACATGGATGCTCGATACACTATTATCTCATGTTCACACATCACTGTTACATATACTCACCACACGAGTGTACCTGCATGTATTGTTTTCATCTTATTATCATATGACACACCGTGCAAATTACACAGATTATTGTTCAATGTTACCGTATCCATGTTATATGATTGTTTCCAGTTACTGATATGGATATTCTCGTTACTGGACTTGAGAGCTGTTGTTATGCGATATGTGGAATTCCACATCTAATGTTCCTGTTTCCCGTTATATTGTTCCAGTTTCCCGTTTTATTGTTCTATGTTATCAACAGAGCTCTGGTCCAGTTATCATGTTACCTGTATCATGTACTGTATGTGTTCGTATTACAGTATATACTTGACATATTAGATCATAAAGCTAACTTGTGTATGGGGGAGACTTAACGGTTGATTAGATCTTATCGGGTGATGTACTGGATCCATATTGTTCTCCCATTGCAGGGGACGGTAGTGCACCTACCAATTGCTCCATGAGCTCTCGTTACTTGTTTCATGCTCCCCTCTTAGCAGAGGGCCCTGGTCTCAGCAGCCAGGGGTTTGTTTAAGGCCGTGATCCCGGGTACGCAGGGGATACGCCTACCCGATAAGAGCTCCTCGACCACAGGTTTCCAGTTAACATAATAAAACAATATACACAATAGTGGCGTCGGGAACACTTGTTATTTGGTCACTCTCTCGTTTGGATAATGGTACCCGTAGGCCATATCCGGATGGGTTCTACTGGAGTGCGGGCTCCAGTATGAACTGCCAGTGGTTTGGGACACTGGAAGAGATTGATTAAAATACTAGGTGATACTGATTGCTACTATTGTATCCATAACATGACTTGCCTGATATATGTATACTCATGTTTAGATGTACTTGTTACTGTTCCTGATCATTTATCCGCTATCGTGTTACATGTATACTCTGTTATTTTACCTGGTACATGTTACCCTTTCTGTGATGGTAGACTACGCATGTTCTGCTGTGCATATATTCTATGTTCTGTATACCTTGCAGACATCATTACTGCATATGCACAATACCTTATTGTGGTTATATTGCATATGCCCATCTGCATGTCCACTTCTATCACGTCACCACTAGCCTGTTCATTTCTATTACGTCACCACTAGACAACATTATTTATGATATAAACTGGATACGACTATAGACATGACCCGATGATAACCGGCTAGGTAGTGATGGTATTAAAAGATAAGATGTCTACATATTTCTACTGCTACTTATATACCTATTATATAGTATCACTAGTACAACATCATGTATTATATATTATTATCGTGCTTGTATTACTATTGTATCTATTGTCGCCTCCTTCATTTTACCGCTCACTAGGTCGCTTTCTGACGACCCTGGGTTTGCGTGCCCAGGTTGGAGATCCGAGTTACCGTAGTATCAGATAATGCCTTAGAGTCACATAGGAGATTCCTCATCAAGACTATTCATAGGTATCTTTATGATTTATTTCTGTTATCTTCTTTATCCCTGTTTTGATACCTGTTATGATCACTAACCTCTTTCTGCAGGTATTCTTGTACTTATTTTCTGCAGGAACCCTTGTGTATATGGAAGCTATGTCCTGTACTGAGGCTTAACGTACGCGTGAGGGTGTTTCCACCTCGCATATGTACGTCGCCATAACATCTCTGTATCCTTGGGATCGGGGCGTTACATAGTGGTATCAGAGCCTAGGTTCACACCTGGTGTGGGTAACCACCTGGGTCAATACTCGGACTCTTACCAACAGTACAATCAGATTCAGATTCAAACTTGTCTGTATCTGAATTTGGGATTCCAGCGACAAGTACAAGAATACCATGTCCTTAACAATTCATTCCTTGACTTTTTTGTATTTCTTACTTATAGTTGTCCACCAGAATATCCGATTTCCTTCTCGCTTACTTTGCATCTTCTTGCTTCCAATCCGTTAGTGTTAGTTCACTACCATACTTCTCCATCCTGAGGTCCTTAGAGACAGCAGAGTGCGCAGCGGAAGTGTCGTGGACCCGTAACATTTAGGCTCTGGGATTGAACATATTGTTCTCATACCTGATTTGAAATTTTGAGGACGAAATTTTTGTAAGGTGGGGAGAAATGTAACCCCCTGCTCCCTGATGTACGTATCACAGTATCGGTACGCGATACGACGTATAATGTTTTTTTGACCTTTCTAGTAGTCAGATTGAGCTGATTTCAATTTCAAATATCATTTTCTAATATTTTAGAATTTTTAAGATTTTTTAGAATTTTTCTGGATTATTTTGGAAAATCTCCGTAGTCGGTGTCGACCGATACCGATAAGCGAATCTCTGATTTTTAATTCACAAACAAGTAGAACTTTGAGAATCTGCTTTCACCGTGTGCCTTAGAATCATATTTCCTATGTTAAGGTATTTTTGGGGATTTTTTTTGAATTTATCGAAAATCCGGCCAAACCGGTGTCGCCCGGTACCAACGATATCTTTCAAGATTTTTAATTTGCAAACCGGATTGAATTTCTGTAAACCGTTTTCATATTACATCTTAGGCTAATATTCTCTATTTTTTGTAATTTTTGGACACCGTTCGGAGCTAGTCAAATTTTGGGCCATTAAATAATAATATTTTAATTATTTAAATACTTTTTTTTCTTTTCTTTTCTTTTTCTTTCCCCTTCTTCCTTTCTCTGGATGATTCCTCACCGCCCTTCTTTCCACCGCCTCCCCCTTCTTTAAATCCTCTCTCTCTCCCCTAACTCCCTCTAATTCTCACAAATCTCCCTCTCTCTCTTAAACCCTCTCTCTCCCTTTAAAACTCTCTCTCAATCTCTCTCCCTCTCTCTAACTCTCTCGCCATAGCTCTCTCTCTCCCTCTCTTCCACTCTGTTTCAGGCCAGAGAGAGCCCGCGCCCGACCAAGCACCGCCCAGGCGTTGTCGCCCCCAGCCCGGCGCGCCGCCGGTGGCGGGCGTCCCCGGCCGGCGGCCGCGCCACAGCCCGGCCGGCGCCACCACCCCCCTTTTCTCCCTTCTTTTTCTTTTTCTTTCTTCTTTTTCTTCTCCTTCTTCTTCTCTTATGATGCTGCTTCTCTTCCTCCTTTTCTCCTTAATCCCTCTCTCTATCTCCTTTCCCCGGCCCAACCTGAGCCGCCGCCGGCAGCCGGGACCGCCGCCGGTAGGCCGGCCGGCCCGCACTCGAGCAAGCAGCAGCACATGCTGCTGTTGCTCCTCCTCCTTTATTGGGTTTGGGTAGAACCCAAACCCAATAACTCTATTGGGGGAACCCAATAACCCCCAATTCAACCCGTTAACCCGTTACCCATTTAACTTAAGTTAAGTGGGTATGGGTTGTGGATCTGGACCTGACCCGTTAAGAGCCAAACCCGCATCCGAACCTAATAAAGATAAAATTATAGAAAACCCCTTGCTGCATTTTAGTATTTTCATTTAAAATATTTTTATTTACATATTTAACTCATTTTGATGATTTTTAGCGTTCGGGCGATATCGGGAGCATCCGGACTCCGATTTGGACGATTCTGGATCTGTTGCGATCGTTGGAAAGAGAGCTACCTTCCTATGGTGAGTTTGTTAGTGTTTTTCTTTTATAAATTATATTTTACCATGTTTAGTGACATTGATTGATATATCTTGATTATGGATAAAATACAGTAACTATTAATTATTCACTGGTCATGATTGGACAGTCATTGTAATAGGAATAACCTTGAGGATTGTTAGGTAGTTCCTGGTTTAATATGAGGTAATAATAGTAGACATACACAACTCGGACACAGTCATCATGCCTATACAGCCACTGACACTCGGGCCACTAGTTCACCCTTTTCGTGGACACTATTATTTCATGTAGTATATCACAGTTAGATAACTAGCGTCACATGTATACTGATCCACGGTACTCGATCCAAGATCACTAGATACGAATGTTGGACACCGTTATTTCATGTAATGGTATCATCATGACACGGATACTGTAAGTTCACTGGACATGATATTACATTATACACTGATCACGGTTATGACATGTTAGTGATACACCGATGTGATATACAGATTATTGCTACGCACAGATGTTCCACTAGTACACGGATCTACCAAAGCACGGACTACCGCATGTCATCTTATTGATATCATCGTTACATGGATGCTCGATACACTGTTATCTCATGTTCACACATCACTGTTACATATGCTCACCACACGAGTGTACCTGCATGTATTGTTTCCATCTTATTATCATATGACGCACCGTGCAAATTACACAGATTATTGTTCAATGTTACCGTATCCATGTTATATGATTGTTTCCGGTTACTGATATGGATATTCCCGTTACTGGACTTGAGAGCTGTTGATATGCGATATGTGAAATTCCACATCTATTGTTCCTTTTCCCGTTATATTGTTCCCGTTTCCCGTTCTATTGTTCTATACTATCAATAGAGCTCTGGTCCAGTTATCATGCTACCCGTATCATGTACTGTATGTGTTCGTGTTACAGTGTATACTTGACATATTAGATCATAAAGCTAACTTGGGTATGGGGGAGACTTGACGGTTGATTAGATCTTATCGGGTGAAGTACTGGATCCATATTGTTCTCCCACTGCAGGGGACGGTAGTGCTACCTACCAATTGCTCCATGAGCTCTCGTTACTTGTTTCATGCTCCCCTCTTAGCGGAGGGCCCTGGTCTCAGCAACCAGGAGTTTGTTTAAGGCCGTGATCCTGGGTATGCACGGGATACACCTACCCGATAAGAGCTCCTCGATCACGAGTTTTCAATTAACATAATAAAACAATATGCACAATAGTGACGTCGGGAACACTTGTTATTTGGTCACTCTCTCGTTTGGATAATGGTACCCGTAGGCCATATCCGGATGGGTTCTACTGGAGTGCGGGCTCCAGTATGAACTGCCAGTGGTATGGGACACTGGAAGAGATTGATTAAAATACCAGGTGATACTGATTGCTACTATTGTATCCATAACATGACTTACCTGATACATGTATACTCATGTTTAGATGTACTTGTTACTGTTCCTGATCATTTATCCGCTATCGTGTTACATGTATACTCTGTTATTTTACCTGGTACATGTTACCCTTTCTGTGATGGTAGACTACGCATGTTCTGCTGTGCATATATTCTATGTTCTGTATACCTTGCAGACATCATTACTGCATATGCACAATACCTTATTGTGGTTATATTGCATATGCCCATCTGCATGTCCACTTCTATCACGTCACCACTAGCCTGTTCATTTCTATTACGTCACCACTAGACAACATTATTTATGATATAAACTGGATACGACTATAGACATGACCCGATGATAACCGGCTAGGTAGTGATGATATTAAAAGATAAGATGTCTATATATTTCTATTGCTACTTATATACTTATTATATAGTATCACTAGTACAACATCATGTATTATATATTATATCGTGCTTGTATTACTATTGTATCTATTACCACCTCCTTCATTTTATCGCTCACTAGGTCGCTTTCTGATGACCCTGAGTTTGCGTGCCCACGTTGGAGATCCGAGTTACCGTAGTATCAGATAGTGCCTTGGAGTCACATAGGAGATTCCTCATCGTGACTATTCATAGGTATCTTTATGATTTATTTCTGTTATCTTCTTTATCCCTGTTTTGATACCTGTTATGATCACTAACCTCTTTCTGCAGGTATTCTTGTACTTATTTCTTGCTGGAACCCTTGTGTATATGGAAGCTATGTCTTGTACTGAGGCTTAACGTACGCGTGAGGGTGTTTCCACCTCGCGTATGTACGTCGCCATAACTTCTCTGTATCTTTAGGATCAGGGTGTTACATAGGTGGACAAGCTAGTGGATTGGAAATACTTCTCGGTGAAGGTGGGGACGTAGAGCTGGGTGCTCGAACCTCGAAACGCATCTTGTTGTTTGGTTTGATCCATTGACTCTAACTCTCTTTCTTTATATTGTGCCTTGAATCTATTCATATTGCTCATTCATATATTATATGCTTGGCTTGTTTGTGTGTGCCTCACTTGTGCTTAACCACGAGAGCTTCATATAGTGCCTCAACTCTTATTCAGAGGAATCAAGAGGAGTTAGTCCAGAGCCCATCACCGGGAATTCGGCTACACTCGTTGGTTGCATTAAGTGTAGTTGCAATTAGTTTTTAAATTTCGCATTTAGTTCATTAGATTAGCCGTACACCTATTCACCCCCCTCTAGGTGTACCTTCAATTGGTATCAGAGCCTACGCTCCTGATATTAGGTTTAACCACCTAGGAGTGTGATCTTAGTTAGCTAATCTATCATTTGCATTTACACATTTATATTATTTACACACACTCATGGATTGCTTGTCACCTCCCATGTTTGATGTCTCCAACATTGACATGTGAAAATTTAGGATGTCCATGTATTTGAAAACCCTAGGCTTGCATGTTTTTCTTACCGCTACTAAGAAATCCTATCTTGGTAATAGCAATCATTTAGAGGCCAATACACAATCCCTTGCGGCACTTAGAAGCATGCTTAATAAAGAATATCTTTCTATTGTTTCTAACTGTGATTCTGCCTTTGCAGTGTGGAACACATTGACCACCTCCAAGCTTCAAACGCCAACTATTGTGCAGGATGAATCTAGTGGAGAATCCGAGCAACAATGCTACATGGTCCAAGGGAATGACTCCCTTGAGGTATACTCGAAAACTCAATTTGATAGTGACGATGCTAGTTCTTCATGTATTGATTATGTGGATCCAAATGCTTTGAATGAAGAACTTTCAATTGTATGTGAAAAACTATTGGAAAAATACAATCTTTTGAAACAGAAGACTTTTGCTTTGAATAACGAAAATGAAAATTTATCTTCTAAACTTGATTTGATTTTGCAAGAGAAGGAAGAGGTGTCTAGTGAACGTGACTCATTTAAATCTCAACTAGATCTTGCCTTAAAAGAAATCGAGATTTTAAAAATAGAAATGATTGTAATGATGTTTTGAAGGAAAATAAAGTTGTATCTTCAAAACTTGATTTTGTTGTAAAAGAGAATGATTCTTTGAAAATAAAATTGCTTCAATTTCAAAGGATTTAGAAGTTTGTTTAAAGAAAATGAATCTTTGAAAATTGATATAGATTCACATGTTTACCATGCTAGTGTAGCTTTACCATCTAGCTCACCTATTGCATGCACCTCTTCTTTCAAAATTGAAAATGATATTTATATGATTAAGAAGAGTGTGGATTGTTTGGGCTCCACTATGAGCCAATTTGCTTTGAACCATACACGCTTGGAATCTTTGGTTCGAAAGAAACAAGTTCCATATTTGCATGCACACCATCCATGGCATACACATGCTTCACACGTTCATGTACACAACGCTATGTATGCTCATGTGTACACTTGTACACATTGTGGACGTAAGGGCCACCTTGCTAAGTTTTGTTATGATCGTATACATGATGCAAATTTAGCAACTAAGTTTGTTGGGTTAAGAAAGGTACTAACCCTCATGGACCCAAAAGAGTGTGGGTACCAAAGACCACCCCTATTGTATTTGATATAGGTGTGGGCTCTCACATGATGTGAGAGTAATGGTGCCTTGAAGTGGATGCGTTCCGAGCTTAAGGAGAACTATTTGGATGCATCACTTTCAAGGGGAGTTTGGTGGGAGGACCACCTTAGTTTGGAGAACTAGAGAGGTGCCTTCATCGGTTTTGATATCGATCTCTAACTCCCGTTTATATTTACATGCTTTTCACATTATTGAGCTTTAGCATGTTTTAATTAGTATGTTAAATGCCATGATTATTGGACTATTGACATGCATGTATAGCATTTGAGATCACCCATATATATGACCCATATTTAATGTGTTCTCACCATTGTTTAGCTATTATGTATATCATAGATCTAATGCATGTGCATTTGTCATAATGATCATATGTATGTTTATGATTTTTTGTTTTGATTTCTATGCTTCATGATTTAATTACATGTTTGAATGTTAGTTTTCATTAAAACTTGGATATATATACTTGTATAACTAATGAGCCACAAATAGATTATTACATGTTTGTGCTTGAACGCTCATTTGTACTTATTAGATGTACTAGTATAGTCTAGTTTTGATGATTCATGCATTTTAACTTGTATTCCCCATCTTAGACATGTTTTATGATCATGTGTTTTCACTTCATGTATATGTCTTTTTTGCCAAACCTTAAGATATACATGTATACCCCTTGAGTCATTTGCTTTTCATGCAAATCTTTATTATGGACTCAATTGTGTTTAGGGATATGTATGTATACTTTTATCTTGTCAAAACAACATATGCCTTGAAGTATAAATTATTTTAATGAAAATTTAGTTCTCGACGATTTTCATGTTTTCATGTTTAAAGGAATTTTAATTGAGCTTATTGCCTACCCTTCATGATTATGTTCTTCACATTTTATTTGTACACTCACCTTTCTTGTTTACTCATGCTTTGTTTTCATGAGTCATATTCATACTTCATTGACTTTGAGTGTTGGCTATCATGTGAATTTCATGTTTCATGAAAAATATTTTTGTTTTATTCCTTGCTTAAAGGGTTTCGTACTAGTTTACAAATTTTTCTTATAACTAGTTCGTATTCTTCATTTTGGAAGAGTTTTTCAATTATGGTAAACTATTTTCAACCTATTTTTGAAAACCCCTTCCATTTTGAAGGGCGGTTGGTTGGGCGACATGCCTTGTATGTTCATATTGAAAATCGTTCTAAACTTGTGTATGATATGGGTGGAAGGTAATATGAGTTATGCACTAGATCATATTATGTTTTCGATTGGTATCATTGGATCGTTTCAATTGGTATCCATATTGACATTTCTTTTGTATACTCATATATATGTTTATAAATATGTATGCTTACACTTCATATAGTATCAGTTTCGATTGGTATCTAACTTTTCATACATATATATTCTTTATTTGTGCTCAAAGATATATATGAAAACACAAATTTTTGTTATACTAAGCTTGTTTTTTCAATTGGTATCCCAATACAAGCTTATGCATCATTTTAGTTGGTATTTCATAAGGGGGAGAAAATTAGTATTTCATCTTTCAATTGGTATTTGGTTTACCTTTGATTTCCAGTCCCATACTTTATGATAAAAATAATTGAAAAATGATTTTGATTTTAATTTGGTATCATATGATCAAAATGAAAAATACTTACAATTGGTATCAAGATGTTTATTTGTTTACTTTCAATTGGTATCAAGAAAATTAAAAATGTTTTGATTGCCTATATGCAAGGGGAGCTTAACATCTCTTCTACATATAGATTCATGTTGAGTGTATCTTATATTGAGGAGCCTGACAACTCTTCTTTATGCGATACACGTGTGTAGAGGGAGCTTCACATCTCCTCTTATGCATTACATATTATGCGTTATGTGAGTTAGGGCTTATCATTCCTTCTTCATGTAATACATATATGTAGGGAAGTTAACTTAGCGTCTTCCTCCTCGTGAATCTATATCGTATATATCTTTTTATTGATTTGTTTAATGTCACCCCTTTATTGATTTTTGTTTTTGACAAAAAGGGGAGAACAGTTTTTTCTCTGACCACTTTGTTGATGATTGACAAAAAGGGGAGAAGTATTTGAGTTTTTATGCATGTATTTGAGTTTTTATATGCATATAGTTGAGTTTTCATTTTTTTTGGTATCAAGAGCTTCTATTGATTGATTAATTTTTTAATTGATTGGTATCAAGAGCATGTATTTAAAAAAAGGGAAAAAGAATTTATTTTAAAAGTTTGGTAGAGTATGTTTATGCATATTCATGTTTTAGTTTGGTATCAAGAGCATGTTCATTTCATTGTTTTATGCATAGTCAATGTTTAGTATTTATTGTATATCTTATTATTTATTGCTATGCATGTGTTAAGAGAGAGCTTCCTTGAAGCTTAACTTTAATCCATGCATATATAACTCCATGAGTTTTGTCATCATCAAAAAGGGGGAGATTGTTGGCCCAGAGGCCTTCCACTCTAGTTTTGATGATGATTAACTCATGTAGTTATGTTTACTAATAATCTTGTGATGTTTAGTTTCAGATTCTTAATCAAAATATTAGTAGGTGATTAGCTTCAACAAAGGAGTTTTTGAGCTTCTCACATAGTGATTCAAGAGCCCGAGCATCAAGATCATATATAGCACTCGTTGGAGTCAAGCTCGGTGGATCACGGTTTGGATCGAGTCGGCTTGAAGACGGAGTTTGTTAAGAAGACCTCGATACCTAATTTAGTTTATGTTTTAGATCCATGTGTAAAGATTAGATAGTGTGATATGCTCAAGTTCACAACACACACACACGTGTTTCTAGTTTCATGTTTATCAGTTTTCGATTTTTGGTTTAGCCGATCTTGGTTTTCATGAATAGATAGTATCACTACAAGTTTACATAGTTTAATGTATATTAGATTTGTTCTATATACATGTATGCTTCATATCTTAGACAAACTTATTTTGATATGCCTATTCATGTGTTTAGGTTTTGTGTTTTAACAAAACATATTTTTGTAATTAAAGTCAAAAACATTGTATCTATTTCATGTATATTGGATTATATCCATATGCAACATGCTTCAAAGTGTTTAAGTATCATGTTTTTGTATTTGGATGAGTTTTAAATAAAACGTATTTTCAATTCAAAAATCCAAGTTTGGAAAAATACAGATTTTGGTTTTAGGAAATATTTCCATAACACAAAAATGGTTCAAAAAGTTTAAAATTTTTGTTGAAATTTTTCAGACAAGTCTGTATTTCAATGTATTATACTGAACTTATTTTTGTTTATTTTTAGAGTTTTTATGGGATTTTATAAGATATTAAAAATTCAAGTTTTTTGTCCCTTATTGCTGCCTGCCAGGCTCTGGCGGTCGACCGGACCCAGAGTCCATCGACCGAACCGGTCGACCGACGTGTACAAAATGCGCACGCTGGCCAGCCACTTGGGCCGGTCGACCGGGCGGTCGACCGACTGCAAGTACCCCACTCTCGGGTGGGGGCGATCGACCGACCGGTCGACCGTAAGGCTTGGACGGTCGACCGAGCGGTCGACCGGCCAGAGAGCATTTGCTCTCTGGATTGGGACGGTCGACCGGGCGGTCGACTGGAGGGCTCCAACGGTCAAATTTTTGACCGTTGGCGGTCGACCGGGCCGGTCGACCGCCAGCCGTCAAGGCTGAAAATCAGCCCAACGGCTAGTTTTTGTTGGAGGCCTATTTATATCCCATTTGAGGTGTTTTTCCCCAAGTTTTTCAGGAGCCAAAAATTTACATTCTTCTGGAGTTTCATTGCAAGTTTTTAAAAAGAGTTTTTAGAGCTTCAAAGTTTTCATCTTCATTTGTTTTTAGGGTTTGGAAAAATTAAAGAAAATTTGGAATTGGGACATTTGCTTAGTTCTTCATTTCTATCAAATACAAGTGTTTTCCCAAATACTTTTCTTTGTGTTTTTGTTTTCAAACTCTTGATTTTTCACACTTGAGCTATCATTCTATCCTTTCTATAGGATCCTTGTTTTTGTGGAGAAGAAGGTGTTTGTGGTTGAGATATACCACCAAGTGTTATACCCTTTCATTTGTGATATCCCTCTTGGGTAGAGGTTGATTTGGGTTGTGATTAGCTCCCTCAAGTGTAGAGGTTGAGATTGTGGTTTGCTCCCTCTAGTGAGAGGTGGAGTTTGGATTTGTATCCCTCTTGGTGAAGAGGTGGAGATTTGTTGTTTGGCTAGGTGCCTACCCCTCTTGTGTGAGGTGGTGATTGAGTTGGTTATGCATTGCCTCTGTGAGAGGTTGTATTGGTTGGATAGAGGAGTTGGATACTCCCTGTTATTGTAGTGCCCCAAAATCCTCGGTAGAGGTTCCCTGTGTGGGAGTCCTAGGTGGACAAGTTAGTGGATTGGAAATCCTTCTCGGTGAAGGCGGGGACGTAAAGCTGGGTGCTCGAACCTCGAAACACATCTTGTTATTTGTGTTTGATCCATTGACTCTAACTCTCTCTTTATATTGTGCCTTGCATCTATTCATATTGTTCATTCATATATTATATGCTTGTCTTGTTTGTGTGTGCCTCACTTGGGCTTAACCACGAGAGCTTTATATAGTGCCTCAACTCTTATTCAGTGGAATCAAGAGGAGTTAGTCTAGAGCCCTTCACCGAGAATTCGTCTACACTCGTTTGTTGCATTAAGTGTAGTTGCAATTAGTTTTTAAATTTTGCATTTAGTTCATTAGATTAGCCGTACATCTATTCACCCCCCCTCTAGGTGTACCTTCACTTCTCCCCCTTTTTGTTTAAACATTCAAAAACATTCTCCCATTTTGTAAAACATAAGATGCATAAACTCAATATATACAAAAACTCAAATATGCATATATAAACCCAAAATCTTTCTCCCCTTTTTGTCAATCATCAACAAAGGGATAAAATAAAATAAAGTAAGAATAAGGATATATATGCGATATACATTCATTAAGAGGAAGACGCTAAGTTAGTTTCCCTGCATATATGTATTACATGAGAAGGGATGACAAGCCCTAACTCACATAATGCATAATATACAATGCATAAGTGGAGATGTTAAGCTCCCCCTACACACGTGTAGCACATAAAAAAGAGATGCCAATCTTCTCAATATAAGATACACTCAATATGAATCTATATATAGAAGAGATGTTAAGCTCCTCTTACATATAGACAATACATATCAAAATATTCTTAACACAAATTTTTATAATACTTAAACAAATTTTGAACTATTTTTACATAAACAAAATTTTAATATACCAAATGTAAAATAAACAATACAAATTTTGAATTTTTCTTAAATGAACAAATCAATTTGATATATCACAAGATTTTGATATCATATGAAATAGGAAATTTGTGATACCAATTGAAATTGAAATTGAAACATTTGTACATTTTGATACCAATGGAAAAAAATATTTTATATTTTGATATCAATTGAAAATATGATAAATTTTGATACCAAATAGGTAAAACATATTGATGCCAAATGAAAGTTAAACCCAATTAGAAATTGAAACATATTGATACCAGTTGAAGTATATTGTAAATTTTGATATCAATAAAAATACCAATTGAAAATAATGCATAAGCTTATTAAAATACCAATTGAGATATCAATTAAAATCAAGATTTAAATCAAGCTTAGAATAAACAAAGTTTGTGCTTTAAACATGTAAATAAATCGTAAATCAAGCACAATCAAATCATATATATGTATGAAAATGAAAATACCAATAGAAATTAATATTATATGAAATTTAAAGTATACATATATAGAAACAAATTATGAGTATATAAAAAAATGTCAATAGTGATACCAATTGAAACTATGATGTGAATCCAGTCCATCCTTTTCATGCACATGATAAAAGATATGTAATTTGAGTATACAAGTCAAGGTCACCTATCCATCCGCCCTTAGAATGGTAGGGGTTTTCAAAAGTAGGAGTTTGAAAATATTTTAGCATTGAAAACACTACCAAATGATAAATAAATAACTAGTTAAAATAGTTTTTGAAAAAAACTAGTTAAAGATCTTTCAAAACATGAAAACAAATCATATGTATCTCATGAATTATGCTAAAAACACAAGAGTTGACACTCGAAATTTATAAAGATCAAAATTTCTCATGAAAATGATGTCATAAGTAAACAAATGAAATGTGAGTGCACAATAATCTTGTAAGTAGCATTTTCCATGGAAATAGTCAATTAGGCAAAACAAACATGAATATCATTTTATCAAACAAATATAAAAATCATAAAGATTTTATTTTTCATTTAAAAATAAATTTCAAGGTATATGTATGATTAATCCAAGGCTAACAATATACATACATATCCTAAACTAAAATGAGTCCATAATGTAATTTGCATGAAAGCAAGTGACTCAAGGATATACATATATATTTATTAGTTTTGGACAAAGATTACATATACATGAAGAAAAAATATGAAAATAGGCAAAACAAGTGTAAATAAGGAGATAATCAAAACTAGGTCATACATGTACATGTAATCAGTACAAATAAGCAATAAGTGCAAACATATAGGAAGCAAATGTTGCTCACTACTTGTACAAATATATACTCAAGTTTCGATAAAAACTACATCTACACAAGTATTTCCCACAAGAAATACATAACATGAACATGCTAAAAATTATTAATGTAAAAGCATGTAAATAAAATAAGAGTTTAGAGATAGTTACCAAACTAAAGAACTATACTCTAAGTCTCCAAAACATGGTCGTCCTTCCACCAAACCTTCTTTGATAGCGATGCATCAATATGTGTGTCCATCCAGTCTATGTGCATCCACCATCAAGGCATCAATCCTCTCATGTCATGTGAGAGCCCACACCTATATCAAACATAAGAGGTGGAGACTTTGGTACCCATTTTCTTTTGAGTCCATGGGGTTAGTATTATTCGGAACCCAAACATTTTTATTAGCAAAATTTAAAGAATTAATTCTATCATAACAAAATTTTGCCAAATGGTCTTTGCGGCCGCAATGTGTACACTTGTACACTTTAGAATGACATGTGAATGAGTGTGATCATGGTGTGTAAAGTGTGCATACGTGTACAGTGAGTGATGTGCATGAACATGTGGAGCTTGTTTCTTTTGAAACAAAGTTTTCAATTTGCTATGATTAAATGCACAATTGCTTAAAGTTGAGCTCAAACAATCTATTCTATTTTAAAAAAATTTTATTTCATTTTTATCAATGGTAGAAGCATGAAATGCATGATCAACAATCTTTTTCTTTTTAGAAACATTTTCTTTTCCTTTTGAAATAATTTTTCTTTTCAAAGAGTTGTTTTCATTTAAAGCAATCTCTTTATCTTTTTTCACCAAATTAATCTTATTTTTCAAAGAAGTATTTCCTTCATAAAGATCTTTTAATTTAGAGGACAAGGAAATATTCTCATTTTTCAAAAATTCGTTTCTTTAGAAATGCATTCCAATTTATTTTTAAAAGAGTATTTTTCTTTTAATAAGGATCAAATTTATTTTTCATTTTCTTATTTTCCTTTTTAAGCATGTCATATTTTTCAAGGAGTTGTTAACAAAAAGATGCAAGTTCATTATAAGGCATATCAACATCCTCTTCTAACTCAGATTCGGAGTTTACCTGAAGGGGGTTATCCCCTTGGACCATGTAGCATACGTTGGAAGCCTCACTTCCAACATCCGTGTCGCTCCCCTCATAGTATTGCTCTTGTTCGCCAAGGGAGATTATAGTATTCCAAACTACAAAAGCCAAATCAAAATTAACAACCCTAAATAAATATTCATCATTTAGGGTACTCTTTAAAACATGGATGGCTTTTACATTAGCCTCAATATTTTTGCCATTTAAACAATAAGAGTCTTTAATAGTGACAAAATAAACATGAATGCCTAGGGCTTTGAGGTACATAGACATCCTAACTTTTCAAATTTAGATGTTAAGAATGTCAAAAGTGGGAGGTGACATGAAATCCATGCGTGTGTACAAATATTGTGATTAGCTATAAATGAGGATCTTTAACTCAAGGTTGTTAGACCCAAATCAAGAGCACTTGGCTCTAATACCAATTGAAATCACCTAGAGGGGGGTGAATAGGTGACTATTTAATCTAATGATGAATTGATGCGGAATAAAACTATTTATGCAAACTAAAAATTCTTAAGCACAACACATCAAATATCACCTGAGAGTATAGCCGAATTTCCCGTGAAGGGCTCTGGACTATCTCCTCAAGATTCCTCTAGATAAGAGTTGAGGTGCCGCTTTGACTCTCTTGGTTGAATACAAGTGTGAGAAAACAATTCACAAGCATATAACAATTTAAAAACAAATATATCAAGAAAGTAAAGATATGAGCAACAAGCATAAGCAAGATATAACGATAAGTGAGAGATAAAGAGAGTAAACGCAAACACGGGAGATTTGCTTCGGGGTTCGAGTATAATTGCTCTACGTCCCCGCCTTCAACACTATGAAGGATTTTCACTAAAAACGATCCCATCGGATCACTCGATGCCGCAACACCTACAAGCGATTTCACACTAGAACGCCTTGGACTTACTAGTCCCCTCACTTGCTCCCGCAAGAACAAACACACGCAAGCTCGCAAGCTTGCCAAGACCGCACCACTATACCGAGTTCTCACTAGAACCCGAAACAACGAGAACCCGCAAGTCCGCCTCCTCAAAACAAGGATAAAGACTTTGATGATCACAACACTTTGATCACCTAAAAACAATCTCATAATAACTCTCCTATAGGAATGATATAGTAATGAATAGCTCAAGTATGTGTTAGAAAAACAAGGATTGATTTGGTGGTGAAAAACTCAAAGAAAACTCTTTCACAAAGCACTCTTGAAAATCTCTCCTTCTGATATGGCAATTTTGGCTCTAAACAAGTGGAGATAAACACTAAAAGATGTATAAAAAATTAGTTTGAAAACTCACTTGAAATCTTGTAGAAAACAGCCAAGGGAGCCCCAATTTATAAGCTCCAAAAATTTGCCCGTTGGAAGCCAACTCAACAGTTCTGACTACTGACGGTCGACCGCCAACGGGCAGATTTCTGACCGTTGGGAAGGTCGGTCGACCGGCCGGTCGACCGCCAACTGGACAATGGCCTAGCGGTCGACCGCCCGGTCGACCGGGCTATTTCCAGAGAGCAGACACTCTCTAACGGTCGACCGTGCGGTCGACTGGCCCAACCTATGCACGTCTCTACACATTGGCCGACCGGAGCAGTCGACCGACTTCTTGTCCGATCGACCGTCCAGTCGACCGACAGAAGGTCAGTTCAGGCAATTATGGGGATAAAAACTTGACTTTTTAACTTTAATAAAATCCCATATATTCTCTAAAAATCTACAAAAATAAGTTTAGAATTATACTTTCATATGCAAACATGTTTGAGTAAAAATCAAAATATGTTACAAACATTTTGAACTATTTTTGTGACTTAGAAATTTTGGCTTAAAACAAAATTCGTATTTTTTCAAATTGATTTTTTCCAAAACTTCTCCAAATACAAAAATAAGATATTTTAAACACTTTTAAAGCTTAATGTATATGGATATGATCCACTACACATATATGATGAGATATCTATGTTTTTGACAATAAGCACTAAAATGATTTTGGTAAAACACATGTATATTTTGAATTTCAAAAACCAAACTGGTATTTTTTTTTAAATGAAAACTCTTTTAAGAAAAAACATATAAATTTTGTGTGTGAGTCTATATGATACTTGAGCAATCCACCAACTAATCTATCCTTTACATTTTGTCTAAAAATAAAATCTTACTAAAAACAAATCTAGACACAAGTCTTCTGTTGAAGGTCTTCACTTGAAAATCTTCTTCTCCTTCTTGACTTGGTCTAAACCTTGATCCAAAGAGCTAGACTCCACTTGAGTACTAGATGTGATCTTGATGCATAAGCTCTTGAATCAACACGTGCTAGCTCCAAAACTTGACTTGAAATCCTTTGTTGAATAAGATCTTGATCACATATGTGAGACTAATTAAACACAAGATCATTAGTACTATAACAACATGAGTTAATAATCATTAAAACTAAAGTGATGGGACTTTGGGCCAACAATCACCCCTTTTTTGTGGTGACAAAACTCATGGAGTTATATATGCATGCATTAAAGTTAAGCTTCATAGAAACTCCCCCTAAATTCATGCATAACAATAAACAAATAGATATGGCAATGAAGGGCATAAAACTAAACAAATATATATATAACATATATATATATATATATATATATATATATATATATATATATATATGCATCAACAAGGTGAGAGAAACATACAAACATCCAAAAGTTCTTTTCCAAAATCCTTCTCCCCCTTTTTGTTTAAACATTCAAAAACATTCTCCCATTTTGTAAAACATAAGATGCATAAACTCAATATACGCAAAAACTCAAATATGCATATATAAACCCAAAATCTTTCTCCCCTTTTTGTCAATCATCAACAAAGGTATAAAATAAAACAAAGTAAGAATAAGGATATATATGCGATATACATTCATGAAGAGGAAGACGCTAAGTTAGTTTTCCTGCATTCATGTACTAAATGAAGAAGGGATGACAAGCCCTAACTTACATAACGCATAATATAAAAAGCATAAGTGGAGATGTTAAGCTCCCCCTACACACGTGTATCGCATAAAAAAGAGATGTCAACCTCCTCAATATAAGATACACTCAACATGAATCTATATATAGAAGAGATGTTAAGCTCCTCTTGCATATAGACAATACATGTCAAAACATTCTTAACACAAATTTTTATAATACTTAAACAAATTTTGAACTATTTTTACATATACAAAATTTAAATATATCAAATGTAAAATAAATAATACAAATTTTGAATTTTTCTTAAATCAACAAATCAATTTGAGATATCACAAAATATCATATGAAATAGGAAATTTGTGATACCAATTGAAATTGAAATTGAAACATTTATACATTTTTATACCAATGGAAAAAATATTTTATATTTTGATATCAATTGAAATATATGGTAAATTTTGATACCAAATAGGTAAACATATTTATACTAAATGAAAGTTAAACCCAATTAGAAATTGAAACATACTGATACCAATTGAAGTATATTATAAATTTTAATATCAATAAAAATACAAATTAAAAATAATGCATAAGCTTATTAAAATACCAGTTGAGATACCAATTAAAATCAAGATTTAAATCAAGCTTAGCATAATAAAGTGTATGCTTTAAACATATAAATAAATCGTAAATCAAGCACAATCAAATCGTATATATGTATGAAAATGAAAATACCAGTAGAAGTTGATATTATATGAAATTTAAAGCATGTATATATAGAAACAAATTATGAGTATATAAAAAATGTCAATTGTGATACTAATTGAAACTATGATGTGAATCCAGTGTATAACTCATAAAGATCCATCCTTTTCATGCACATGATAAAAGATATGTAATTTGAGTATACAAGGCAAGGTCGCCTATCCATCCGCCCTTAGAGTGGAAGGGGTTTTCAAAAGTAGGAGTTTGAAAATATTTTAGCATTGAAAACACTACCAAATGATGAATAAATAACTAGTTAAAATAGTTTTTAAAAAAACTAGTTAAAGATCTTTCAAAACATGAAAACAAATCATATGTATCTCATGAATCATGCTAAAAACACAAGAGTTGACACTCGAAATCTATAAAGCTCAAAATTTCTCATGAAAACAATGTCATGAGTAAATAAATAAAATGTGAGAGCACAATAATCATGTAAGTAGTATTTTTCATGAAATAGTCAATGAGGCTAAACAAACATGAATATCATTTTATCAAACGAATATGAAAATCATAAAGATTTTATTTTTTTATTTAAAAACAAACTTCAAGGTATACGTATGATTAATCCAAGGCTAATAATATACATACATATCCTAAACTAAAATGAGTCCATAATGCAATTTGCATGAAAGCAAGTGACTCAAGGGTATACATGTATATTTATTAGTTTTGAACAAAGATTACACATATACATGAAGCAAAAAATATGAAAATGAGCAAAATAAGTGTAAATGAGGAGATCATCAAAACTAGGTCATACATGTACATGTAATAAGTACAAATGAGTAATAATGTGAAAACATATAGGAATCAAATGTTGCTCACTACTTGTACAAGTATATACACAAGTTTTGACAAAAACTACATCTAAACAAGTATTTTCCACATAAAATACATAACATGAACATGCTAAAAATTATCAATGTAAAAGCATATAAATAAAATAAGAGTTTAGAGATAGTTATTAAACTAAAGAACTATACTCTAAGTCTGCAAAACATGGTGGTCCTTCCACCAAACCTTCCTTGATAGCGATGCATCAATATGTGTGTCCATCTTGTCTATGTGCATCCATCACCAAGGCACTAATCCTCTCACATCATGTGAGAGCCCAAACCTATATCTAATATAAGAGGTGGAGACTTTGGTACCCATTTTCTTTTGGGTCCACGGGGGTTAGCATTATTCGGAACCCAAACATTTTTATTAGCAAAATTTAAAGAATTAATTCTATCATAACAAAATTTTGTCAAATGGCCGCAATGTGTACACTTGTACACTTTAGAATGCACATGTGAATGAGTGTGATCATGGTGTGCAAAGTGTGCATATGTGTACCGTGAGTGATGTGTATGAACATGTGAAGCTTGTTTCTTTTGAAACAAAGTTTCCAATTTGTTATGATTAAATGCATAATTGCTCAAAGTTGAGCTCAAATAATCTATTCTATTTTTAAAAAATTTTATTTCATTTTTATCAATGGTAGAAGCATGAAATGCATGATCAACAATCTGTTTCTATTTAGTAACATTTTTTTTCTTTGAAATAATTTTTCTATTCAAAGAGTTGTTTTCATTTAAAGCAATCTCTTTTTCTTTTTTCACCAAATTAATCTTATTTTTTTAAAGAAGTGTTTCCTTCACAAAGATCATTTAATTTAGAGGACAAGGAAATATTGTCATTTTTCAAAAATTTGTTTTCTTTAGAAATGTATTCCAATTTATTTTAAAGTGTATTTTTCTTTTAATAAGGAATCAAATTTATTTTTCATTTTCTTATTTTCCTTTTAAGCATGTCATATTTTTCAAGTAGTTGTTGACAAAAAGATGCAAGTTCATTATAAGGCATATCAACATCCTCTTCTAACTCGGATTCAGAGTTTACCTCAAGGGGTTATCCCCTTGGACCATGTAGCATACGTTGGAAGTCTCACTTCCAACATCCGAGTCGCTCCCCTCATAGTATTGCTCTTGTTCGCTAAGGGAGATTATGGTATTCCAAACTACAAAAGTCAAATCAAAATTAACAACCCTAGATAAATATTCATCATTTAGGGTACTCTTTAAAGCATGGATGGCTTTTACATTAGCCTCAATATTTTTGCCATTTAAACAATAAGAATCTTTAATAGTGACAAAATAAACATGAATGCCTAGGGCTATAAGGTACATAGACATCTTAACTTTCAAGTTTGGATGTTAAGAATGTCAAAAGTGGGAGGTGACATGAAATCCATGCGTGTGTACAAATATTGTGATTAGCTATAAATGAGGATCTTTAACTCAAGGTTGTTAGACCCAAATCAAGAGCACTTGGCTCTAATACCAGTTGAAATCACCTAGAGGGGGGTGAATAGGTAATTATTTAATCTAATGATGAATTGATGCGGAATAAAAACTATTTATGCAAACTAAAATTCTTAAGCACAACACATCAAGTATAACCTAAGAGTATAGCCGAATTTCCCGTGAAGGGCTCTGGACTATCTCCTCAAGATTCCTCTAGATAAGAGTTGAGGTGCCGCTTTGACTCTCCTGGTTGAATACAAGTGTGAGAAAACAATTCACAAGTATATAACAATATAAGCACAAATATATCAAGCAAGTAAAGATATGAGCAATAAGCATAAGCAAGATATAACGACAAGTGAGAGATAGAGAGAGTAAACGCAAACACGGGGGATTTGCTTCGGGGTTCGAGCATAATTGCTCTACGTCCCCGCCTTCAACACTATGAAGAATTTTCACTAAAAACGATCCCAGCGGATCACTCGATGCCGCAACACCTACAAGCGATTTCACACTAGAACGCCTTGGACTTACAAGTCCCCTCACTTGCTCCCGCAAGAACAAACACACGCAACCACGCATGCTTGCCAAGACCGCACCACTATACGGAGTTCTCACTAGAACCCGAAACAACAAGAACCCGTAAGTCCGCCTCCTCAAAACAAGAATGAAGACTTTGATGATCACAATACTTTAATCACCTAAAAACAATCTCACAATAACTCTCCTATAGAAATTATATAGTAATGAATAGCTCAAGTATGTGTTAGAAAAACAAGGATTGATTTGGTGGTGAAAAACTCACACAAAAACTCTTTTACAAAGCACTCTTGAAAATCTCTCTTTCTGATATGGCAATTTGGCTCTAAACAAGTGGAGGTAAACACTAAAAGATGTATAAAAAATTAGCTTGAAAACTCACTTGAAATCTTGTAGAAAACAGCCCAAGGGAGCCCCAATTTATAAGCTCCAAAAATCTGCCCGTTGGAAGCCAACTCAACAGTTCTGACTACTGACGGTCGACCACCAACGGGCAGATTTCTGACCGTTGGGAAGGTCGGTCGACCGGCCGGTCGACCGCCAACTGGGCAATGGCCTAGCGGTCGACCGCCCGGTCAACCGGGCTATTTCCAGAGAGCAGACACTCTCTAACGGTCGACCGGCCCAACCTGTGCACGTCTCTACACATTGGCCGACCGGAGCAGTCGACCGACTTCTTATCCGATCGACCGTCCGGTAGATCGACAAAAGGTCAGTTAAGGCAATTATGGGGATTAAAAACTTGACTTTTTAACTTTAATAAAATCACATATATTCTCTAAAAATCTACAAAAATAAGTTTAGTATTATACTTTGATATGCAAACATGTTTGAGTAAAATCAAAATATGTTACAAACATTTTGAACTATTTTTGTTACTTAAAAATTTTGACTTAAAACAAAATTCGTATTTTTTCAAATTGATTTTTTCCAAAACTTCTCCAAATACAAAAATAAGATATTTTAAATACTTTTAAAGCTTAATGTATATGGATATGATCCACTACACATATATGATGAGATATCTATGTTTTTGACAATAAGCACTAAAATGATTTTGGTAAAACACATGTATATTTTGAATTTCAAAAACCAAACTGGTATTTTTTTAAAATGAAAACTCTTTTAAGTAAACACATATAAATTTTGTGTGTGAGTCTATATAATACTTGAGCAATCCACCAACTAATCTATCCTTTACATTTTGTCTAAAAATAAAATCTTACTAAAAACAAATCTAGACACAAGTCTTCTGTCGAAGGTCTTCACTAGAAAATTTTCTTCTCCTTCTTGATTTGGTCCAAACCTTGATCCAAAGAGTTAGACTCCTCTTGAGTACTAGATGTGATCTTGATGCACAAGCTCTTGAATCAACACGTGCTAGCTCCAAAACTTAACTTGAAATCCTTTGTTGAATAAGATCTTGATCACATATGTGAGACTAATTAAACACAAGATCATTAGTACTATAACAACATGAGTTAATAATCATTAAAACTAAAGTGATGGGCCTTTGGGCCAACAATCACCCCTTTTTTGTGGTGACAAAACTCATGGAGTTATATATGCATGCATTAAAGTTAAGCTTCATAGAAACTCCCCCTAAATTCATGCATAACAATAAACAAATAGATATGGCAATGAAGGGCATAAAACTAAACAAATATATATATATATATATATATATATATATATATATATATATATATATATATATATATATGCATCAACAAGGTGAGAGAAACATACAAACATCCAAAAGTTCTTTTCCAAAAAACCTTCTCCCCCTTTTTGTTTAAACATTCAAAAACATTCTCCCATTTTGTAAAACATAAGATGCATAAACTCAATATACGCAAAAACTCAAATATACATATATAAACCTAAAATCTTTCTCCCCTTTTTGTCAATCATCAACAAAGGTATAAAATAAAACAAAGAATAAGGATATATATGCGATAGACATTCATGAAGAGGAAGACGCTAAGTTAGTTTTCCTGCATTCATGTACTAAATGAAGAAGGGATGACAAGCCCTAACTTACATAACGCATAATATACAATGCATAAGTGGAAATGTTAAGCTCCCCCTACACACGTGTATCGCATAAAAAAGAGATGTCAACCTCCTCAATATAAGATACACTCAACATGAATCTATATATAGAAGAGATGTTAAGCTCCTCTTGCATATAGATAATACATATCAAAACATTCTTAACACAAATTTTTATAACACTTAAACAAATTTTGAACTATTTTTATATATACAAAATTTAAATATACCAAATGTAAAATAAATAATACAAATTTTGAATTTTTCTTAAATCAACAAATCAATTTGAGATATCACAAAATATCATATGAAATAGGAAATTTGTTATACCAATTGAAATTGAAATGAAACATTTATACATTTTTATACCAATGGAAAAAATATTTTATATTTTGGTATCAATTGAAATATATGGTAAATTTTGATACCAAATAGGTAAAACATATTTATACTAAATGAAAGTTAAACCCAATTAGAAATTGAAACATATTGATACCAATTGAAGTATATTATAAATTTAATATCAATAAAAATACAAATTGAAAATAATGCATAAGCTTATTAAAATACCAATTGAGATACCAATTAAAATCAAGATTTAAATCAAGCTTAGCATAACAAAGTGTGTGCTTTAAACATGTAAATAAATCGTAAATCAAGCACAATCAAATCATATATATGTATGAAAATGAAAATACCAGTAGAAATTGATATTATATGAAATTTAAAGCATGCATATATAGAAACAAATTATGAGTATATAAAAAATGTCAATTGTGATACTAATTGAAACTATGATGTGAATCCAGTGTATAACTCATAAAGATCCATCCTTTTCATGCACATGATAAAAGATATGTAATTTGAGTATAAAAGGCAAGGTTGCCTATCCATCCGCCCTTAGAATGGTAGGGGTTTTCAAAAGTAGGAGTTTGAAAATATTTTAGCATTGAAAACACTACCAAATGATGAATAAAAAACTAGTTAAAATAGTTTTTGAAAAAACTAGTTAAAGATCTTTCAAAACATGAAAACAAATCATATGTATCTCATGAATCATGCTAAAAACACAAGAGTTGACACTCGAAATCTATAAAGCTCAAAATTTCTCATGAAAACAATGTCATGAGTAAATAAATGAAATGTGAGAGCACAATAATCATGTAAGTAGTATTTTCCATGGAAATAGTCAATGAGGCTAAACAAACATGAATATCATTTTATCAAACAAATATAAAAATCATAAAGATTTTATTTTTTATTTAAAAACAAACTTCAAGGTATATGTATGATTAATCCAAGGCTAATAATATACATACATATCCTAAACTAAAATGAGTCCATAATGCAATTTGCATGAAAGCAAGTGACTTAAGGGTATACATGTATATTTATTAGTTTTGAACAAAGATTGCACATATACATGAAGCAAAAAATATGAAAATAGGCAAAACAAGTGTAAATGAGGAGATCATCAAAACTAGGTCATACATGTATATGTAATGAGTACAAATGAGTAATAATGTGAAAACATATAGGAATCAAATGTTGCTCACTACTTGTACAAGTATATACACAAGTTTTGACAAAAATTACATCTAAACAAGTATTTACCACATGAAATACATAACATGAACATGCTAAAAATTATCAATGTAAAAGCATATAAATAAAATAAGAGTTTAGAGATAGTTATAAAACTAAAGAACTATACTCTAAGTCTCCAAAACATGGTGGTCCTTCCACCAAACTTCCTTGATAGCGATGCATCAATATGTGTGTCCATCTTGTCTATGTGCATCCACCACCAAGGCACCAATCCTCTCACATCATGTGAGAGCCCATACCTATATCAAATATAAGAGGTGGAGACTTTGGTACCCATTTTCTTTTGGGTCCACGAGGGTTAGCATTATTCGGAACCCAAACATTTTATTAGCAAAATTTAAAGAATTAATTCTATCATAACAAAATTTTGTCAAATGGCCTTTGCGACCGCAATGTGTACACTTGTACACTTTAGAATGCACATGTGAATGAGTGTGATCATGGTGTGCAAAGTGTGCATATGTGTACCGTGAGTGATGTGTATGAACATGTGGAGCTTGTTTCTTTTGAAACAAAGTTTCCAATTTGTTATGATTAAATGCATAATTGCGCAAAGTTGAGCTCAAATAATCTATTCTATTTTTAAAAAATTTTATTTCATTTTTATCAATGGTAGAAGCATGAAATGCATGATCAACAATCTTTTTCTTTTTAGGAACATTTTCTTTTTCTTTTGAAATAAATTTTCTTTTCAAAGAGTTGTTTTCATTTAAAGCAATCTCTTTTTCTTTTTTCACCAAATTAATCTTATTTTTTAAAGAAGTGTTTCCTTCACAAAGATCATTTAATTTAGAGGACAAGGAAATATTGTCATTTTTCAAAATTAGTTTTCTTTAGAAATGCATTCCAATTTATTTTAAAAGTGTATTTTTCTTTTAATAAGGAATCAAATTTATTTTTCATTTTCTTATTTCCTTTTAAGCATGTCATATTTTTCAAGAGTTGTTGACAAAAAGATGCAAGTTCATTATAAGGCATATCAACATCCTCTTCTAACTCGGATTCGGAGTTTACCTCAAGGGGGTTATCCCCTTGGACCATGTAGAATACGTTGGAAGCCTTACCTCCAACATCCGAGTCGCTCCCCTCATAGTATTGCTCTTGTTCGCCAAGGGAGATTGTGGTGTTCCAAACTATAAAATTCAAATCAAAATTAACAACCCTAGATAAATATTCATCATTTAGGGTACTCTTTAAAGTATGGATGGCTTACATTAGGCTCAATATTTTTGCCATTTAAACAATAAGAATCTTTAATAGTGGAGAAATAAACATGAATGCCTAGGGCTTTGAGGTACATAGACATCTTAACTTTTCAAGTTTGGATGTTAAGAATGTCAAAAGTGGGAGGTGACATGAAATACATGTGTGTGTACAAATATTGTGATTAGCTATAAATGAGGATCTTTAACTCAAGATTGTTAGATCCAAATCAAGAGCACTTTGCTCTAATACCATTTGAAATAACCTAGAGGGGGTGAATAGGTGACTATCTAATCTAATGATGAATTGATGCGGAATAAAAACTATTTATGCAAACTAAAAATTTTTAAGCACAACACATCAAGTATAACCTAAGAGTGTAGCCGAATTCCCCGTGAAAGGCTCTGGACTATCTCCTCAAATTCCTCTAGATAAGAGTTGAGGTGTCGCTTTGGCTCTCTTGTTGAATACAAGTGTGAGAAAATAATCCACAAGCATATAACAATATAAGTACAAATATATCAAGCAAGTAAAGATATGAGCAATAAGCATAAGCAAGATATAAAGACAAGTGAGAGTTAGAGAGAGCAATCGCAAACACGGATATTTATTTCGAGATTCGAGCATAATTGCTCTACGTCCCCGCCTTCAACACTATGAAGGATTTTCACTAAAAACGATCCCACTGGATCACTTGATGCCGCAACATCTACAAGCGAGTTCATACTAGAACTCCTTGGACTCACTAGTCCCCTCACTTGCTCCCGCAAGAACAAACACACGCAAGCACGCAAGCTTGTCGAGGCCGCACCTCTACACCGAGTTCTTACTAGAACCCGAAACAATGCAAACCCGCAAGTCCGCCTCCTCAAAACAAGAATGAAGACTTTGGTGATCACAACACTTTGATCATCTAAAAATAATCTCACAACTCTCCTATAGAAATGATATAGGAATAGATAGCTCAATTATATGTGAGAAAAACAAGGATTGATTTGGTGGCGAAAAACTCAAAGAAAACTCTTTTACAAAACACTCTTGAAAATCTCTCCTTTTGATATGGCAATTTTGGCTCTTAAACAAGTGAAGATAAACACTAAAAGATGTATAAAAAATTAGCTTGAAAACTCACTTGAAATCTTGTAGAAAACATTCCAAGGGAGCCCCAATTTATAAGCTCCAAAAATCTACCCATTGGAAGCCAACTCAGCAGTTCAGACTGCTGACGGTCACCGCCAACGGTAGGATTTCTGACTGTTGGGAAGGTCGGTCGACCGCCAACTAGGCCATGGCCTAGCAGTTGACCGCCCGGTCAACCGGGCCATTTTCAGAGAGCAGACACTCTCGGGCGGTCGACCGTGCGGTCGACCTATGCACGTCTGCGCACATCGATCGACCAGAGCGGTCGACCGACTTCTTGTCCGGTTGACCGTCCGGTCGACCGACAGAAGGTCAGTTCAGGCAATTATTGGGATTAAAAACTTGACTTTTTTACTTTAATAAAATCCTATAAATTCTCTAAAAATCTAAAAAATAAGTTCATTATTATATTTTGATATACAAACATGTTTGAGTAAAAATCAAAGCATGTTACAAATATTTTGAACTATTTTTGTGACTTAGAAATTTTGGCTTAAAACAAAATCCGTATTTTTCCAAATTGATTTTTTCAAAACTTCTTCAAATACAAAAATAAGATATTTTAAACACTTTTAAAGCTTAGTGTATATGGATATGATCCACTACACATATATAATGAGATATCTATGTTTTTGACAATAAGCACTAAAATGATTTTGGTAAAACATATGTATATTTTGAATTCCAAAAATCAAACCGATATTTTCAAAATGAAAACTCTTTTAAGAAAACACATATAAATTTTGCGTGTGAGTGTATATGATACTTGAGCAATCTACCAACTAATTTATCCTTTACATTTTATCTGAAAACAAAATCTTACTGAAAACAAATCTAGACACAAGTCTTCTCTTGAAGGTCTTCACTTGAAAATCTTCTTCTCCTTCTTGACTTGGTCCAAACCTTGATCCAAAGAGTTAGACTCCTCTTGAGTACTTGATGTGGTCTTGATGCACAAGCTCTTGAATTAACACGTGCTAGCTCCAAAACTTGACTTGAAATCCTTTGTTGAAGCTAAACACTACCAAGATCTTGATCACATATCTGAGACTAATTAAACACAAGATTATTAGTACTATAACTACATGAGTTAATCATCATCAAAACTAGAGTGATGGGCCTTTGGGCCAATACTTTCAAGTCCACCAAAAGAGATTGTTTGTGATCTTTGTGATCACCAACTGTATTTTTCTTTACTTTGTGCTTGGCTAGATGCCCGCCTCTTGTGTAGAGGTTTGAGTTTAAGAGAGAGGAGTTGTGTACTCTCGGTGTTGAGTTGTAATTCCTCGGTGGTGGTCCCTTTGTGGAAGGTCCTATGTAAACATAGTAAAAATTCTTTTGTGTGAAGGTAAGGATGTAGAGCAGTGACTCGAACCACAAAATATAGCTTAGTTTTTGCGTTTAATCCACTATCTTTCAACTCTATCTCTCTTGTACTTGCATTACTTTACATTGTTCATATTCATATGCTATAGTTTGTGTGTGCCCACACTTGTGTTTAACTAAGAGAGCTTTTAAAGCACCTTAACCCTTAGGCTAGAGGAATCTAGAGGAGTAGTTCCAGAGCCCTTCACGGAAAATTCGGGCTCACTCTTGGTTACACATAGTGTGTTAGCAATTAAGTTTTAAATTTCACATCATTTGCCTGAGATTAGCTAGTGCACCTATTCACTCCCTCTAGGTGTATTTAAGATACTATCACACTTGACACCTATATTATAGTGCCTATTCATGATTATCACTTTTACGAAGACTTGACATGATTATTCTACTACTACCAGACATTTGGTAACCTTGAACTCCTGTACTCCTGGACTCCAGTACTCTTGAACTCCTGTATTCCTGAACTTCTGAAACAGGGAGATTCCTGATATTATACTCCGATACGATACTCCTGTTGATCCCGTTAACTAATCATTATGGACATAATCTGTAATAATTAAACAACTCATATTGGAACGAGGGAAACTGATAGGTACCAATATAGCTTCCGTATTTATGGTGGCTATACAAATGTTGTAAAGCTAATATTTGGGATTCCACCTGAAGGCCACCAGGTGTTTTCAAGAATGTTGGCGCAGAGGCTCATCACTCTAGTTTTCATGACGATTAACTCATGTACTTATAGTTTACAAATAATCTTATGTTTAAATACTTTCAGTGATTGACCAAGATATTAGTAAGTGTATGGCTTCAACAAAGGAGTTTTGGAGCTAACACGTGTTGATTCAAGAGCTCGCGCGTCAAGATCGCATCTAGCGCTCGGTTGGAGTCAAGCTCATTGGATCGCATTTGGATTGAGTCAACATGAGAAGGAGTTCTACAAGAAGACCTCGGTTTGTTTAGTTTGTGTTTAGATTTTGTGTAAAGGTCGATAGTATTGATATGCTCAAGTTCACATATACACACAAGTTTAATGTTTATTGGTTTTGGTTTTCAGTTTAACCGGTTTTGGATTTCATATAAAAAACATAGATATATATATCTTATATGTATATTGAATTCTATCCTTATACAATATGCTTCACACTTATTTCAATTTCATGTTTTTGTATTCATATGAGTTTTGGAGAAAACAGTTTTTCATTTCAAAAATTCAAATATTGGAAAATACAGATTTTGTGTTTAAGCCTAATTTCCATATCATAAAAATTGTTTAAATAGTTTATAATATGTGTTAATTTTTAGTCACACATGTTTGGTTTTCAAATATCTTAAATGAACTCATTTTTGTAGATTTTATGTGATTATATGGGATTTAATTGAAATTAAAAAGACAAGTTTTTAATACCCCCAATCCCAGCCAGACTGACTGGCGGTCGAGTCGACTTGATAGTGGTCGATCAACCGGAACGATAGACTGATGTGCACGAGGACGTGCACATGGCCAGCCAACTCGGCTGATCGACCGCGAGATCGACCGACTGAAAGCACCCCACTCTTGTGTGGGGGCCAGTCGACCGGGCGGTTGACCGGAGACACTACGGTCATAAATATGACCGTTGCATCGGTTGACCGGGCAGTTGACCGGAAGGTCATTTCTGACCTTTCCAGACTGCCAACAGCAGATTTTTGAGATGCTACATATATGCCTTCTCTTGAGCTGATTTCACCAAGATTTTTAAAAGAGAAAATCTCATATCTTTCAAGTATTTTTCAGCAAGAGTTTAAAAAAGTTTTTATGCCAAAAGATTTATTCTTTATTTGTTTTAAAGTGTTAGAAAATCAAAGAAAAAGAGAGTCTTTGGGAGATTGATTTTTGGATCTTTATTTCAATATCTATCAAGTATTTTTCCCAAGAGTTTTTCTTTGTTATTTTCATTTCAAATACTTTATTTTCTCACACTTGAGCTATCATATCTATCCTATCTATAGGATCTTATTTTTGGCGAGAAAATTGGTTTATGGTTTGTTAAAACCACTAAGTGTTGTAATACTCTTTGCTTTGTATTATCGCTCTTGTGTAGAGGTGATTGTGGAGCTTGTGTTTGGTTGTGTTGGTATCCCTCTAAGTGTAGAGGTGATTGAGGTTAGAGTTTTAGCTTAGTGCCATATCCCTCTAAGTGTAGAGGTGATTGTTATTGTTTGGCTTTGTCCTATCCCTTTAGTGAAAGGTGATTGTGTTGGTTTTGTGCCTATCCCTCTATTGAGAGGTTGATCTTGTATGGCTTAGTACCTTGCCTCTTGTGTAGAGATTGTTGTTGTTTTAGAGAGGAGTTGTGTACTCCAAGTTTGCATTACCCAAATCCTCAGTGGAGGTTCCCTGTGTGGGAAGTCCTATGTGAACACGTTAGTGGAAATCCTTCTGTGTGAAGGCGGGGACGTAGAGCAGTGACTCGAATCTTGAAACATATTTTGGTGTTTGTGTTTGATTCACTATCTCTTAACTCTCTCTCTCTCTTTTATATCTTGTATTGATTCATATTGCTCATACTTATATGCTTGATATTGTTTGTGTGCATTACTTGGTTGAACTAAGAGAGCTTCATATAGCACCTCAACGCTTATTTAGAGGAATTTAGAAGAGATGTCCAGAGCTCTTCACCGAAATTCGGCTACACTCTTTGGTTACACTAAGTGTGTTGCAATTTATTTTTAATTCGGCATAATTTGTCATTAGATTAGCCATACACCTATTTACCCCCCTCTAGGTGTATTTTTAATTGGTATCAGAGCTACGCTCCTGATATTAGGTTTAACTACCTAGAAGTGAGATCTTGGTTTGCTAATCTATATTATATTTGCACACTTATTTGTTTACACACACTCATGGACTTCTTGACCCCTCCCATGTATGATGTTTCCAATATTGACATGTGAAAATATAAGATGAGTTTGTACCTTAAAACCTTAGGTTTGCATGTTTGCCTTGCTACTACCAAGAAATCTTATCTTGATAATAACAAGCATATAGAGGACAATGCACAAGCCCTAGAGGCACTTAGGCAAATATTAAGTAAAGAATGTTTGTCGATGGCTTCTCATTGTGATTCCGCTTTTGCAGTGTGGAACACTTTGACCTCTCTCGCGCTACAAATGACGAAATATGTAATGACGAAATATGTGGAGGAGAAATCTAATAGAGATGAGTCCGACCAATATTGCTATATGGTCCAAATGAATGACTCCCTTGAGGTAAACTCGGATATTCAACTAGTTGATAGTGATAGCTCTTCTGATAATGATTATGTGGATGCGGATGCTCTTAATGAAGAACTATCTATTGTTTGTGAAAACCTATTAGAAAAATACCAACTTTTAAAAAGAAAAGTCTTAAATTAAATAATGAAAATAAGGATTTGTGTTCAAAATTTTATTTGATTTTGTAAGAGAGGGATGAGATTTCAAATGAAAGGACTCATTGAAATCCCAACTTAATCTTGCCCTAAATGAAAACAAAATCTTAAAAAGTAAAAATAATTGTGATGAAGTTTTGAAGAAAAATGAGGTTCTTTCTTCAAAACTTGATATTGTTTTAAAAGAAATGAATCTTTGAAAAATAAATTTGCTTTAATTTCAAAGAATTTGGATTTAGTTTCAAATGAAAATAAATCTTTGAAAAATGATTTGTCTTTACATGTTTGCCATGCTAATATTTCTTCACCATCTAGTGTTTCAATTGCATGCTCCACTTTATCTTCAAGCATTAAAAATGATATATGTATGTTGAAGAAAAGTGCAGATTGTATGGGCTCCACTTTGAGCCAATGTGTCATGAACCACACACGTTTGGAATCCATGTTTCGGAAGAAACATGCTCCTCACATGCATGCAAACCATACACGGCATATATATTCTCACCATGCTCATATACATATGATTTCATGTATGCTCATGTGTACACTTATACACATTGTGGACGTAAGGGTACCTTGTAAAATTTTGTTATGATAGATTAAATGATTCAAATTTTGCAAATAAGTTTGTTTGGATTAGGAAAGGTGCTAACCCCCACAGACCCAAGAGAGTATGGGTACCAAAATTTACTCCTATTTTATTTGATGTAGGTGTGGGCTTCACTTATCGTGAGAGTAATGGTGCCTTGATGGTGGATGCGTTCTGAGCTAAAATGGTAACACTTTTGGATGCATCACTTTCAAAGGAAGTTTGGTGGGAGGACCACTATGGTTTGGAGATCTAGAGATTAGCCCTAATGATTTTGGTAACTACCTCTAACTCTGATTTAGTTTACGTGCTTTCATATTGTTAATTTTTAGCATGTTTTAGCTTTTCATGATTGTTATTAAATGCCATGTTATTTAGACTTATGACATACATGTATAGTAACTGAGATACACCTATATTCATATGGATTCATATTTTGTGTTCTCACTATAATTTAACTATTGCGTATACCATTGCTCAAAGACATGTGTATTTACTTAATGATCATATTGCTTTATGTTTTCATTTATGATTCATGTTTTGATTACATGTTTAAGATGTAGTTTTCATTAAAACTTGTGTAGATACTTGTACAACTAATGAGCCACATTTAATTTTTGTATGTTTGTACTTAATTGCTCACTTATACCCATTAGATGTACTAGTATAGCCTATTTTTGATGATTCGTATATTTTGACTTGTATTCCCTATTTTGTACATATTTTCATGATAATGTGTTTAGCTTCATGTATATGTTAATTTTGTTTAAAACTTTAGATATACATGTATACTCTTGAGTCACTTACTTTTAATGCAAATATTATTATGGACTCATTTGTATTTGAGATATGTATGTATACTTTTAGTTTTAACTAAACATATATAAGTATATTTAGTTTTAATGATTTTTTCATTTTTTGAGAAGGAATTTCATATTGAGCTTAAATGCCTTATTTTCGTGATTATGCTTTTCACATGATTCTTATACACTCACATTATTTGTATTTACTCATTACTTTATTTTATGAATACTTTGTTGAGCCTTATATATCTAAAGTGTCAATTTTGTGTAAAATGCATGCTTCATGAAATATATAATTTGGTTTCATGTTTTTGAAGAATCTATAACTAGTTATTTTAAATTATCTTAAGCTAGTTCATATTCTTCATTTACTAGAGTTTTCAAACTTGTTAAATTATTTTTAAATTCATATTTTTGAAAATCCCTACCTTCAAGGGCGGTTGGATGGGCGACCATGCCTTATATGCTCTAAATTGAAAATCTTTTTAAACATGTGCATGAATAGAGTGGCAGGTATGAGTTATACACTTGATTCTCATCATATTTTCAATTGGTATCACAATTGATATTTTTATAGTTGTATACTTATATGTGTTTTTCTATATATGTATGCTTCAAACTTCAAATAGTATCAATTTCAATTGGTATTTACGTTTTCATACATATATATATGATTTGATTATGCTTACAATATCTTTACATCTTAAAGTACAAATTATGTTTATGCTAAGCTTGATTTAGTCCTTAATGTTAATTATTTTTCAATTAGTATCTTATACAAGGTTATGCATTATTTTTATTAGTATTTCATAAAGGGGAGAAATATTCATGTTTTATCTTTTAATCAGTTTTATTTTCTATTGGTATCTTATTCCCATTCTTTATGATAAAAAATGCTTTGTTTTAGTATATACTAACATTTCAATATTGGTATCAATAATCTTAAATTGGTATTATTCTCTATTTGATATCCTTAATGCAAAATAAATTGTATTTACCCAAAAAAATTTGATTTGTATTTTCAATTGGTTTTTGCTTTCAATTGGTATTAATATTTACACAATATATTTATATATATCAATTGGTATTAGAAACGCACAATGTTTCATTTTCTATTGGTATTAGAAATTTACAAGATATTTTCAATTGGTATCTTTTGGTATCTTAAAAATTTTATTTATTTTCAATTGGTATCATAAATTGATTCATAATGTTTTGACATATACCTTTATCATAAATTGGTATATTTTTAGTTGGTATCATAAATTTGTTTTTAAAGATGTTTCACAATGTTTTGATATATATATATAATATATATATATATATATATATATATATATATATATATATATATATATATATATATATATATATATATATATATATATATATATATATATATATATTACTTATATGCAAGGGAAGCTTAACATCTCCATATATAGATTCATGTTGATTGTACTTTTCATACTGAAGTGATTGACCTCTCTTGGTATGTAGTACACGTGTATAGTTGGAGCTTCACATATCCTTTTATGCATTGTATATTATGCTTTATGTGATTAGGGTCTGTCATCTCTTTTCATGTATTGCATGTATGCAGGGGGAGTTAATTTCATATCTCTCTTCTTCATGAATGTATATCACATATATATCTTTATTGTTTGATTTATTTTCACCCATTTGTTGATGATCTGACAAACAGGAGGAGAAGAATTTTGAGAGTTATTATATGCATCTTTATTTTCTTGTTTATAGCATATATGTTTTGTTTATGCAAAAAAGGAAAAAGTATTTGGAAAGTTTATTTATGTTTATTTCCTCATTTATGTATATATGCGTTGTTTGGTTTATGCATTCATTGACTATCTTTATTGTTTATTGGTATGCATGAGTTAAGGGGGAGCATCTCTGAAGCTTAACTTTAATCCATGCATATATAACTCCATGAGTTTTGTCATCATCAAAAAGGGGAGATTGTTGGCCCAGAGGCCCATCACTCTAGTTTTGATGATGATTAACTCATGTAATTATAGTTGAGTAATAATATTGTGTTTAAATAGTTTCAGTGATTGACCAAGATATTAGTAGGTGTTTGGCTTCAACAAAGAAGTTTTAGAGCTAACACATGTTGATTCAAGAACTCGTGCGTCAAGATCGCATCTAGCGCTCGGTTGGAGTCAAGCTCGTTGGATCGCGTTTGGATTGAGTCAACATGAGAAGGAGTTCAACAAGAAGACCTCGGTTTGTTTAGTTTGTGTTTAGATTTTGTGTAAAGGTAGATAGTATTGATTTACTCAAGTTCACATACACACACAAGTTTAATGTTTATTGGTTTTAGTTTTCAGTTTAATCGGTTTTGGATTTCATATCAAAAACATAGATTTATATATCTTATATGTATATTGAATTCTATCCTTATACAATATGCTTCACACTTATTTCAATTTCATGTTTTTGTATTCATATAAGTTTTGGAGAAAACAGTTTTCCATTTCAAAAATTCAAATATTGGAAAATACAGATATTGTGTTTAAGCCAAATTTCCATATCATAAAAATTATTTAAATAGTTTATAATATGTGTTAATTTTTAGTCACACATGTTTGGTATTAAAATATCTTAAATGAACTCATTTTTGTGGATTTTATGTGATTTTACGGGATTTAGTTGAAATTAAAAAGACAAGTTTTCAATACCCCAAAATCCCAGCCAGACTGACTGGCGGTCGACCAAGCCGGTCGACCGGAATGGTCGACCAATGTGCACGAGGACGTGCACATGGTCGCCAACTCGGCCGGTCGACCGCGCGGTCGACTGACTGAAAGCACCCCACTCTCGGGTGGGGGCTGGTGGACCGGGCGGTCGACCGTTGGCTATGGTCGGTCGACCGGGCGGTCGACCGATGTACACGAGGACGTGCACATGGCCAGCCATCTCGACCGGTCGACCGTGCGGTCGACTGACTTAAAGCACCCCACTCTCGGGTAGGGGCCGGTCGACCGGAGGCATAATGGTCATAAATATGACCGTTGCGCCGGTCGACCAAAAGGTCATTTCTGACTTTTCCAGACTGCCAGCGGGTAGATTTTTGAGAGGCTATATATATGCCTTCTCTTGAGCTGATTTCACTAAGATTTTTAAAAGAGAAAATTTCCTATCTTTCAAGTATTTTTCAGCAAGAGTTTAAAGAGTTTTTGTGCCAAAAGATTTAATCTTTATTTGTTTTAAAGTGTTGTAAAATCAAAAAAAAATATTTGGGAGATTGGTTTTTGGATGTTTATTTCAATATCTATCTAGTATTTTTCTCAAGAGTTTTTCTTCATTATTTTCATTCTAAACACTTTATTTCTCACACTTGAGCTATCATATCTATCTTATCTATAGGATCTTAGTTTTGGTGAGAAAATTAGTTTGTGGTTTGTTGAGACCACTGATCGGAGCGGAACCAGCACTCGAAATGTGTATTTTATGAAATCAATGTAAAAGTAAATGTGCTAATGTTCCCTCGATACTTCCGTTATAGCATTGGCTCAATGGGTCGAATCCATAGGAACGAGAGGCGATAGAAGTGATTGTAACTCAATATTGCATATTTTACCTCATAATTCCTATGCATTTAATAAATAAATATATGATTTTTACTCATCTTCTCTATATATTTGCAGGTACACACTCTAATGGAGAGAAAGACAATAATCACTTTAATTAGCAATAATTAAATGTGATTAATTCCAAGATTAAGATAAAGCCAAATTTGAATCCAAGATCCAGAGAGATCCGCGCAACAACCCAAGATTCTAGAAGGCCACGTGGCTAACAACCTCGTAACAACTTCACACCAGAAATCTGTTAGCCAACGGCTTCAGTTGTGCCGCGCCCATGCCGCGCCCCCGCGGCAATCCTGAGTCTGTTGGAGCCCGGATTTTACGCCAACAGAATATCTTCTAGATCCTTCACCTGGGGCTATAAATATGTGACCTTGGACCTGCGAGCTGAGACTGAACAGAGAGGAGAGGAAAAATCATTAGTTGTTGTAATTTTGTTTAGTTTTTCTCTAGGTTTAGTTCTTTAGTCCCTCTTCTCTTTCCCTAGAATTCATTGTAAAAGAGAGAGATTGTGAGAGAGAGAGAGAGAGCTTGTGTAATCAAGGGTGACAACTTGAAGCTATGCAAGGATTGATCCATTCTCCTTCCTCTACTTGAGCTTGGTTCTAGTTTACTTGCTTTCTTTATGTGCTTTCTTTATTGCTTTCTTTAATTCCTTGCAATTTACTTCATGCTTTGTTTTACTTCTCATGGCTTGTAGCTAATTTTCCTACCATGTACTAGCTAACCACTAGCCTTGCCATCTTCACTAACTCATGGGTGATTGCTATATTTCATCTTGCAAGTTGGATGGTCTTCTCTTCTCCGATGGGTTAAACCACCCATTCTTCAAATGAGAAAGTAATTAGATCAACACGCGAGACGAATCCACGCCGATGGAGTGACAACATGAGGCAAGCGTTCACTATCACGGAGTTTAGTAAGTATTGGTAAGGTAGTAAGATAAGCTAGTCATGGTTCGCTTCTTCTTTAAGTTTCCTTTTCTTTTCTTGTGAATACCAAATCTCACTCTTGATTTCTTTTCCGACTTTTTCACCATGAACATATCCATCTTTTCTTTAGTTTCTTTTTCATTTGATTCACTATTTTTATTAGCATAGAAGAATTCTCGTTTACATTTCTTCACTACGATTCGTAACGCTTCCATCGCTAGCTCTCCCTGTAAAAAAAAATTGGTTGAAATTGTTAAAAATTGTTTAGACATTTGCATTCTACGCACGTGTCTTTCAATTCTTTACTTTTACTGTTGAAGAGTGCTGGAGGCAAGGTACGTTTAGCATTGCATATAGACTAGGAATCATCTCTTGCTTGATTTTCATGCTTTGAGTGAATCCTTGTGATATTTCTTGTACACTTGCACAATTCAATTTTAAGGGCATACCCGTAAATAAGATAAGGTGGGGGAGTTCATTACCCTTTCCTTAGCCCGAAAATCATTTTCCCAAGCACTCACTAACCCAAGCCTAATTTAATAAAAAAGTAGACGTTGGCCCTAGGGACATCTCGGACTCATCTAGGAGATTATCCTAAGGGGGAAAAGTGTTGGAAATAGATTCTTGCAAAATCAGTGTCTAGGAAAGGGATTGAGGGCCGAAAGCCCGAAGGTTGCTGGTTACTTAATTAAGGAACGTCTCTGACGGAAAACCTCCCACCAACCTTGCCCTTCCCTGGCTGATTAACTTGTGGTCTACGTCTACACTAAACCTCCCGTGGACGATCTAATCAGTTAGGAGTCGTCTAGGTCTAGGTCAACCATTCTTTTGGCTTGGTTTTGATTTTTCTTTTCTTTTTGTTTGTTGTTTGATTTTTCTTTGTTTGTTTGTTTTTGTTTGTATTGTGTGATATGGCTTACAATTACAATTCTTTCCATCCTAATAATAATCCATATTTCACACCATCTCCCTATTCGGATAATTCCAACCCGGTGTTTTACAATATGCACCAACCAAATACACCGGGTTGGCCTTATCCGAATCAATATGACCCATACCCCCCGTCTAATAACTATAATTTCCAAGATAATTTCAACTCTTCACCGAGTAATTGGGGATTCACGTACCCCGAGTCAAATTCTCAAATTCCTTGTCCACCATATTCACCTTGTCCACAGTATTCATTTCCCGATTCTGCTTCATATACTTCTTTTTCTGAACCACCAATTGAAGAAAAATCTGAGTTACTAAGGAGTATGGAAGCCAATTTACAGAGAGTCGAGCAAAAACTTCAAGAACCATTTGCCTCTCCAATTCCACCATATTTTCAAGAGTCTTACTCAGTTCCACCTTTTCCTAATGAACAACCATTTGTCATGGAAACGAGTAAAGATCTCTTGTGTGAGTCCACTCTTCCCTCACCACACATGTGTGACTCACATTATTCACAAACTTTCCAAATCAAGATTCTTATACTCCCATTCTAGAGCAACCATCTGTAGAAATATCACGTTTAGAAAAGAGTATAGACATCTTGCAAGAGTCTTTGTTACAATATCAAAAAACACGTGCCGAGTCTTTCAATAAGGTGGATGAACAATTGAGTCAATTGGTTAACATCTATAGGAATGAGGAGACTCTATCTTATCAACCTTTGACTAATTCAGCTATGCCACACTCTATTGATAATGCTCAAGACTCTTGTCATTTTGGAAATCAAGATTCAATTTCAGCACAATCATCTGAACTTGTCCATCCCATTGACATTTTGGCAAGTTTTCCTTTTCCTGAAATTGAACTTGAGTGTGAATATGATCCTGAACTTTCACTTGATGATTTAATTTCCTTCCTGATTCAATTATGACTCCAGTGTCTTCACATGATTTCACTTCATTTCCCGAGTCAGTATTGGATCCAGTGCCTGTCCATTGTGAAATTGAATCACCAATCATTCATGATGATCATATTGAACTTGACCAATTTCATACCTTTGAAAGTCCATTTGATAAATTGGTAAGTTCTCATTTTTGTGGAATTGAACTCAATGAGGAATGTGACTTTGACCCTCAAGTTTGTGATTTAGTTCAAATACCTGAATCATTATTGACTCCTGTTTTGTTACCCAATTTGAGTAACATTTTAGAGTCAGTTTTGATTCCCAACCCTCCTGAACTTGAATCACTAATCTTAGATAGTCACATTCCATCATGGGGAAATGAATGTGGACCTGAGCTTTATCTTTTTGATTTGGACCACTTCCTGAACCAATTTCGACTCCCGAACCTTTACTTGACTTAAGTCATTTTTCTGAGTCGGTATTAGTTCCCATATTTCCCAAGTCCAAATCAATCATTCCATCTTTTCATACTCCATTCTGGACAAGGATTTTGATAAATTTGATTCTGAAATTATTTTAGAACTTTGGACATTTGATGGGGTAAAATTCCTAATAAAATTCACACATGCATACATCTTTCTAGTGGGTTGTATCATGGAGGTTTCTGGTGGGTTCCTTCGGACTCCACGCAAGAATGATTGGGCCATGTTTCGTGGACCAATCCGACCACCACCGGAACCACCACCTTAAGGTAATTTTTTCCTTCCCTCTCTATTTTGTTTCATGCATACATATATCACGTTGCATTGAGGACAATGCATGAAATAAGTGTGGGGGAGGGTTTACTAACATAGAGTTTTTAGATCTTCTTTCTTTTACACTTCTTTTAGAAAAAAAAAATAAAAAAAAATAAAAAAAACTTTTTGAAATAAGAGACAAATGTTTTGATCTATTTTTAAGAAAATTAAGATGTATCTTAGAAATTAAGAAAGCCTTAATTATGACATCTTAAACCTAGTTGAAATAATAGATCTTGTTTGAAATTATAGGCTAAGTAAGTAAAATTGGGGAGATATTTTTATCTTGAATTTTTTGCCTTAGAAAGTATACACTTCACATTTACACATTTCTGGGATGGAAACAAAGACCAAAAAGGCCATAAAAGAAAAAGAAAAAAGAAAAGAAAAAAAAGAAAAAAAGAAAAAATATATAAAACATCACTTATTAAGCTGGATAAATGTGCCTCAAGAAGCATGATTATTCACGCCTAACGGTGGTAAAGGAAATAAATAATCCCCTTTAGTTTCGTGACCTTTTTCACTCGAGTCCTTAAACCCGAGGGATGTTTTCTCATCTGGTGCCCTAAGACCGACTGGTTTGGGAGTCATCGGTTATAGGCTCGTTACAAGGGTGAACTAGAAAGCCTAAACTAAGGAAGAAAAAAAAGAAAAAGAAAATAAATATATATAAATAAATGGCTTGATGGTTAGAGTTGAAATCCCAGAAATCTTCACTGTCACGGTGTGCATACTATCTAGGTTTTATGAAAGATAAAATATTCAATCCAATTTTGAATTCTTACCTTAATTGAAGACAAGATCTTGCATAGAGACTAAGTTTAAGGGAGAATGATTATAGGTGGACTTATGACCTAAGATCACTTATATTTTTGCAAAAATAGTTCGTAAACTTGTCTCTCTTTCAAAATGCGTTTTCAAAATACTAACATTTGTCTTCTTTCTTTATGGATTTTGTGGGTGTAATCCGCTGAAAACCCTCAGGAGACAACACTCCTCCTCTAGGGTAACCTAGAGGTTTAATGGCTTGTTGCACACGCTCAGTGCAATCGCGTCACCTGCGAAAGTGGTGTAATAAAATTGGTAGTATAGTTTTTCTTTTCTTTGTTTTGCTCGGGACGAGCAAAAGAATAAGTGTGGGGGTGTGATTAGTCTACAATTCTGCATTTTTATGTCGCATTTTCCCACTAGTTTATGAATAAATAGTCGGTCTAATACGTGTTTTGGTCTATATTGCAGGTACAACCAAAGTCCAAGGGCAAAGATGGAATAAGAGGCTAATTCAGCTCAATTTATGCTAATTAATCCCGCATTACTTGGAGGCCAAGCAAAGGATTCTCTAGAAGATACATTGAACCTAGCCTCTCGCGCACATCAGACGGATCTGCGGTCGAAATTACCTGAAATTGGATATATCTGGAAGCAGCTAGAAGCCAGACGAACGCGCGGACCAAAATCTGGGACCCACCTCCCTGGAATTGCCGCAAAGGCGCGGCAAAACGCGGCAATTCTAGGGAGCCATGCATCGATTTTCGACGAGTGGCCTCGTCTCGTCTTCTGGATCCTTCTTCTGCCTATAAATACCCCTGCAATTGCCCAGAGCGCGGGCAGTCTTCGTTTTTTAGGAGTAGGTCCAGATTTTAGTGTAGGTGAGTGTTCTTCATTTCTTTTATTTTCTTTTCTTTGTTTTTAGATCATTGTAGTAGGGCTGAGTGATTCATAGAGAGAGAGATTGAGAGGGATTGATGTAATAGAGAGTGACACTCTATGTAAAGGTGCCTCCTTTCTCCTCCATTGTAATCTCCTTCTCCTTCTAACATGATTTCTTGCTAACTTTTTCTTCTCATGGCAATCTAACTACTAACCACTAACCATTTAACCACTTAGTTGATAATCCACATGAATCGGGTTGCCTCTACAAGGCCTTGTTCTTGCAAGAGCCATTGATGGCCAAAGATGATGGATTCTAACAATCTAACTTGCTAACTTGCTAACCAAGCTAACTCTCTTTTATTTTCATGCTCTTTATTTCATGCTAGTAGTGTAATTAGTGATGCTTGTAATAGCTTGTTCTTGTTGCAATGTTTTGATTGTTATGAACCATCCATGAGCCATGCTTTGTATTGCTTCTTGAAGATAAGGATTGTGATGGCCGAGGATCAAAATGTGAGGCAACTATCTCGAAGAGGTTAGTATGGTTAGTGGAGTACTTAGTAGTTAGTAGCCATGAGTTTTCTTTTACCTTTGTTTTAGAAATAATTTTCCAAATTCTTTTCTCATTTTTCTATCGGTGTTTTCATCGCCTTCTTAGTTTACCTTGTTCCATCTTCTTTACTTCTCTCTTGGTTTTTACATCGCCGTTTTCATCGCTCTCCTCACCTACCACATGCTTGTTTTCATTTTCTTTTCTTTTTCATTCTTTCAACATAGAAGAATTGTTAACATCTGACGTGACTAGAGACTGTTAATGCTTCTATCGCCTCCCTTCCCTGTGGATACGACCCGTTGAGCCAATGCTATAACGGAAGTATCGAGGGTATACTTAGCACATTCGAGCTTTTCATTTGATTTCACATAATACACATTTTGAGTGCTAGTTTCCACCCCGATCAAGAAGCATTAACAGTTCTTATTCACGTCGGTTGTTAATAAGTCTTCTTTGTTAAAAGAATGAGAAAACGATAAAGGAAAGAAAAGAAATCCAGAAAGTGATAGGTGGAAAAGGCGATAAAATTGTGATGTGAAAACAATAGAGAAATGATTTGTAAAACAAAGTAGAAAAGAAGATGAAACACTGGTGAACTAAGAAGTTGGTGAAAACATCGATAAGAAAATGATAAAAATTTTGGAATTGGTTTTTAAATAAACTAAAAGAAAAATCATGGATACTAACTACTAATTGCTCCACTAATCATGCTAACCTCTTAGTGATAGTTGTCTCACATGGATCCTTGGCCATCACTAATCCTTGGCTTCAAGAGACGATACAGAGAATGGCTCATAAGATTGTTCTTCTACATTTAAACAACACATCCATACCACAAAATAAGTTGCAAGTTACTATTAATTCATCAAAGCCGGTTAGATGTGAGAATGAATAAAGAAGACATTGTAAGTTAGCAAGTTAGTGAGTTAGGTGTTAGAAATGTTAGACTGTTTGAATCCATCATCATGAGCCAGCAATGGCTCTTGCAAGAGCAAGGCCTTGTAGAGGCTACTAGATTCATGTAGATTATCAAGTAAGTAGTTGATGGTTAGTGGTTAGTAGTTAGATTGCCATGAGAAGAAAAGTTAACTAAGGGTCATGAAGATGATGGAGAAGATTACATTGGAGAAGAAAGGAGACACCTTTACATAGATTGTCATCATCTATTACATCAATATCTCTCTATCTCTCTCTGAATCTCTAAGTCCTACTACAAGATCTAAAAACAAAATAAAAATACAAAAGAACGAAGAAGAACACCTACACTACACTATAAGATATAAAACCTAGTCTATCTAATTCCTAATCTCCTTTCGTTTCGGCCAAACCCTACAGTATTTATAGGCAAAGGAGGTTTCTAGAAGACGAGACAAGGACATGCGTCGAAGATCGATGTGTGGCCCCACCACATTGCCGTTTTTGGCGAGAGATTCCTGTCGCTTCTAGGACCTTCTTGGTATACTTGGTTTTGGGTATATTCGTATGGATTTTTGTCTGATGTGCGCAAAGGTCTAGGTTCAATACATCTTCTAGAAGTTTCCTTACTTGGCCTCCAATAAATGCGAATTTAATTACCTAAAAATGGATTTAATTAAGCTCTTATTACCATTTTGCCCACCTTGTCTTGATCATTTGCAAGAGAGACCAAAACATGGTTTAAACGACATTTTATTCATAAATCAGCAGGGAAATGCGATACAAGAATAAAGAAATGTAGACTAATTACACCCCCCATACTTATCTTTTGCTCGCCCCGAGCAAAATAAGAAAAGAAAAACTATACTACAAATGTTATTACACCACTTTCGCAGGTGACGCGATTACACTGAGCGTGTACAACAAGCCGTTAAACATCTAGGTTACCCCTAGAGGAGGAGTGTTGTCTCTGAGGGTTTTCAGCAGATTGCACCCACAAAATCCATAAAGAAAGAAGACAAATGTTAGTATTTTGAAAACATATTTTGAAAGAGAGACAAGTTTATGAAATATTTTTGCAAAATATAAGCGATCTAAGGTCATAAGTCCACCAAAAATTAGTCTTCCTCAAACTTAGTCTATATGCAAGATCTTGTCTTCAATTAAGGTAAGAATTCAAAATTAGATTGAATATTTTCTCCATCGTAAAACCTAGATAATAAGCACTTTGTGATAGTGAAGATTTCTAGGATTTCAACTTTAACCATCAAGCCATTTATTTTTTATATATTTTTTCTTTTTTTCTTTTTTATTTTCTTCCCTTAGTTTTCTTAGGTTTTCTAGTTCACCTGGGTAGTGAGCCTTTAACCGATGACTCCCAGACCGGAGGGTTCTTAGGGCACCAGATGAGAAAACATCCCTCGGGTTTAAGGACTCGAGTAAACAAGGCCACAAAACTAAGAGGGATTATTTGTTTCTTATGATCACCATCAGGCGGGAATAATCATGCTTCTTGAGGCATAGTTATCCAACTTAATAAGTGATTTTTTTATTTATTTATACCATATATATTTTTTCTTTTTATTTATTTTTGTTTTATGGCATTTTAAGTCTTTATTTCCATCCCAAAAATGTGTAAGTGTAAAGGCAAACTATCTAAGCCAAAAAATTCAAGATAAAATTATCTTCCTAATCTTAGCCTATAATTTTAAATAAGATCCATTATTTCAACTAGGTTTAAGATGTCATAATGTAAGGTTCCCTTAATTTCTAAGATCATCTTAATTTTCTTTAAAATAGATCAAAACTTTGTCTCTTATTTCAAAAAAGTTTTTAAAGAAAGAAAAATCCTATACAAAAGGGAAGATTTCTTAAAGTATCCTAAAAGAAGTGAAAAAGAAAAAAAGTCTAAAAAAAACTCTATGTTAGTAAACCCTCCCCCACACTTATCTTATGCATTATCCTCAATGCATCATAATGTATGTATGCATGAAACAAATAGAGAGGAAAGGAAAAATCACCTCAAGGTGGTGGTTCCGGTGGTGGTCTGATTAGTCCATGAAATGCGGCCCAATCCAATTTGCGTGGAGTCTGAAGGAACCCACTAGAGCCCTCTGTAATATAACCCACTATTATGATGTATACATAAATGATTTTATTAAGAATTTTACCACATCTAATTTTCAAATTTTCAAAATAACTTCAGAGTCATTATTATTAATACCCTTGTTCCAAAATGGAGTATGAAAAGATGAAATGATTGATTTGGACTCAAGAAGCACAAGAACAGCTACTGACTCAGGAATTTGACTTAAGCCAAGTGAAGGTATTGGAGACGAGATTGGTTTAGGAAGTAGGTCCAAATCAAGAAGTTGAAATTCTAATCCACATTTATTTTCCCACAATGGAATGTGACTTTCTAAAATAGGTGATTCAAGTTCAAGAATAAAAGGTATGGGAACCAAAACTGACTCTAAAATGTTGCTCAAGTTGGGTAACAAAACAAGAGTCAATATTGATTCAGGAAGTTGAACTGAATCACAAATTTGAGAATCTAGGTCACATTCCTTATTAAGTTTAATTTCATAAAAATAAGAACTTGCCAATTTGTCAATAGGACTTTCATAAGTATGAAATTGATCAAGTTCAATTTATTGATCATAAAAGATTGGCGATTCAATTTCATGATGGATTGGCACAAGATCCAATGTTGATTCAAGAAAAATCTTAAAATCCGGTAAAAACAACTCAGAAATTATGGAATCAGGCAGTGAAATTGAATTACCAAGTTGAGGTTCAGGATCATATTCATGTCAAGTTCAATCTCAAGAAAAGGATAACTTGCCAAAATGACAATGAAATTTTCAATATTTGAAGTTTGAAAAGTTCATATGCGTGTGCTGAAATTGAATCTTGGTGTCCAAAATGACAAGAGTCCTGGGTCAGATCAATAGAGTTAGAGATATCTAAATTGGTCATAGGTTGATAAGTTAGAGTTTTCTCATTCCGATAAATGCTAACTAATTGATTTAATTGTATTTCCAACCTATTGATAGACTGGGCAGAAGATTTTTGAAATTGTAATACGGACTCTTGCAAGATTTCTATACTCTTTTTTAGATGTGATGTTTCTTCAAGTGGATGCTCTAGAATGAGAGTGTAAGAATCTTGATTTTTAAAAAATATCAAGAGTCATAGGTCAAATTGATAGAGTTAGAGATATCTGAATTGGTCAAAAATTGATAAGAGAGAGTTTCCTCATTCCTATAAATGTTGACCAATTGACTCAATTGTGTTTCTAACCTATCAATAAACTGAGAAGAAGATTTTTGAAATTATAACGCGGACTCCTGCAAGATTTCTATACTCTTTTCTTGATGTGATTTTCTTAAAGTAAATGATCCAGAAAAGGAGTATAAGAATCTTAGTTTTGGAAAGATAGTGAAGATTGTGAGTCCAACATATTTGAGATTGAAGCTCAGACTCACGAAAGTACTCCATACTCATTTTCAAGGTAGATGGTTGGTCATGTTGAATAGGTGAAACTGAGCATGAATTATAAAAATTTTGTAGAATTGATAAATTGAGCTTCTTTTGTTGGGACTCAAGCATGGCTTATATGGCTTCTATACTTTTTTCTAACTCAGATTTTTCTTCAATGGGTGGTCCAGGAAAAGGAATATAAGAAGCAAAATTGGGGAATAGAGATTGTGAAAATTGTGAAAATTGTGGATAAGGTGGTGAAAAATTGGACTCGGGGGAGGTGAATCCCCATTGACTCTGTGACGAGTTGAAATTATTTTTGAAATTATAGTCATAAGATTGGGGGTATGGGTTGTATTGATTCAGATAAGTCCAACCCGGTGTATTTAATTGGTTCATATTATAAAAGGCCGGGTTGGAATTATTTGAATCAACTGGAGTTGGTGTGAAATATGGATTCATATTAGGATTAAAAAAATTGTTATTGTTGAATGTCATTTCACAAACAATCACAAACAAAAAAGAAAAAACAAACAACAAACAAAAAGAAAGAAAATCAAAACTAAGTCTATACTAGGGTTGACCTAGACCTAGATGACTCTTAACTGGTTGATTACCCGAGGGAGGTTATTATATGAATCCGACCACAAGCTAATCGGCCAGGTAGGGGTAAAATACGGTAGGAGGTATCCGTGCGTAAGTAACGGGCCTTAATTACGCCAAACCACGGTATCTTCGAGGCGTAACCTCGTAATCACCAACCTTAGATACCGATTTCACAAGAGTAAGTTTCATAACAAGATCCACCTCGTTCAATCTCTTAATGAGTCCAAGATGTCCCTAGGGGCCAACGTCTACCAATTTTTATTAGGACTTGGGTTGTGTAAGTGGGGAGGTGGTTTTTGGGCTAAGGAAGGGTGATGAAATCCCTACCTTATCTTGTTTGGGTTTTGCCCTTAATTTCAATTCATGCAAGTGTCAAGGGTGCAATATAGACAAAAAGATAACACAAAGCAAATAAATCACCCACGTGTTTGTCCTATACTATATGCAATGCCATATGTACACCTTAGTCCAAATCACAACAGAACAAAATACAGTATATTGGAATTGAAATTGACACGTGCCTAAATACAAATGTCTAAACCATTTTAAAAGCGTCCAAATATCGTATTTTAGTTCTTTAATTATTGCAGTGTGTAGGCAATCAAGCAAAAATTAATAGCAGAATATATCAATATATGCAACTTGCAAAGTCCCTGCAAAAGACAAAGTTCAAATGCCATAATATTGCCGCGTTTTCGTGGCTTTTCTTTGCTTTTCGCAGCAAAAAACAAGGAAGCGGAGCCTCTGCTTTCTAGAGCAAAGATATGCAAGCAAAAGAAGAGTTCTGCAATATTCAGTTTCTACAAAAATTAACCTGCACACCAAAATAGAGAAGAAATTGTTAACAAAAACGTGAGTCTAAACCATTCCCATCCCCGGCAACGGCGCCAACAATTTGATCGGAGCGGAACCAGCACTCGAAATGTGTATTTTATGAAATCAATGTAAAAGTAAGTATGCTAATATTCCCTTGATACTTCTGCTATAGCATTGGCTCAACGGGTCAAATCCACAGGAACGGGAGGTGATAGAAGCATTAACAGTTCTTGTTCACGTCAGTTGTTAACAAGTCTTCTTTGTTAAAAGAATGAGAAAACGATAAAGAAAAGAAAAGAAATCTAGAAAGTGATAGGTGGAGAATGCGATAAAACTGTGATGTGAAAACAATAGAGAAATGATTTGGAAAACAAAATAGAAAAGAAGATGAAAAAAGGTGAACTAAGAAGTTGGTGAAAACATCAATAAGAAAGTGATAAAAAAATTTGGAATTGGTTTTTAAAATAAACTAAAGAAAACTCATGGCTACTAACTACTAATTGCTTCATTAATCATGCTAATCTCTTAGTGATAGTTGCCTCATATGGATCCTTGGCCATCACTAATCCTTGGCTTCAAGAGACGATACAGAGTATAGCCCATAAGATTGTTCTTCTACCTTCAAACAACACATCTATACCATACAACAAGTTCAAGCTACTATTAATTCATCAAAACCGGTTAGAGATGAGAATGAAATAAAAGACACATTGCAAGTTAGCCAGTTAGTGGGTTAGGTGTTTGAAATGTTAGAATGTTAGAATCCATCATCGTGAGCCATCAATGGCTCTTACAAGAGTAAGGCCTTGTAGAGGCTATTAGATTCATGTAGATTATCAAGTAAGTAGTTAAATGATTAGTGGTTAGTAGTTAGATTACCATGAGAAGAAAAGTTAGCTAAGCATCATGTAAAAGATGGAGAAGATTATATTGGAGAAGAAAGGAGACTCCTTTATATAGATTGTCACCATCTATTACATCAATATCTCTCTATCTCTCTCTGAATCTCTCAGTCCTACTACAAGATCTAAAAACAAAATAAAAAATATAAAAGAAAGAAGAAGAAAACCTACACTATACTAAAAGATAGAAAACCTAGCCTTATTCCCAATCTCCTTTTGTTTTGGCCAAACCCTGCAGTATTTATAGGCAAAGGAGGGTTCTAGAAGACGAGATAAGGCCACGCGTCTATTAATGTTAGAATCCATCATCATGAGCCATCAATGGCTCTGTAAGAGCAAGGCTTGTAGAGGCTACTAGATTCATGTGGATAATCAAGTAAGTGGTTAGATGGTTAGTGGTTAGTAGTTAGATTGCCATGAGAAGAAAAGATTAACCAAGCATCATGTAAAAGGTGAAGAAGATTACAATAGAGAAGAAAAGAGGCACCTTTACATAGATTGTCACCATCTATTACATCAATCTCTCTCTCTGAATCTCTCTGCCCTAATACATGATCTAAAAAGAAATGAAAATACAAAAGAAAAGAAGAAGAACACCTATACTGCACTAAAATATAGAAAACCTAGCCTAATTCCCAATCTCTGTCATTTTGGCCAAACCCTACAGTATTTATAAGCAAAGGAGGGTTTTAGAAGACGAGACACGGCCACGCGTCGAAGAGCGACGCGTGGCCCTACATGCAATTTCGTGGCAAATGTCGCGTTTTCGCGACAATACTAGGGACCTAGATCCCTAGTTTTAGGCAAGAGATCTTCTAGGACCTTCTTGGTATACTTGGTTTCGAGTATATTTGTCCGAATCTTCGTCTGACGTGCGCAAAGGTCTAGGTTCAAAGCATCTTCTAGAAGTTTCCTTTCTTGGCCTCCAAGAAATGCAGAATTAATTACCTAAAAATGGGTTTAATTAAGCTCTTATTACCATTTTGCCCTCCTTGTCTTGATTATTTGCAAGAGAGACCAAAACACAGTTTAGACCGACATTTTATTCATAAATCAGCAGGGAAATGCGATATAAGAGTGCAGAACTGTAGACTAATCAACCACCAAGTGTTGTAATCCTCTTTGCTTTGTGTTATCCCTCTTGTGTAGAGGTGATTATGGAGGTTGTGTTTGGTTGTGTTGGTATCCCTATAAGTGTAGAGGAAATTGAGGTTGGAGTTTTGGCTTAGTACCTTATCCCTCTAAGTGTAAAGATGATTGTTGTTATTTGGCTTTGTCCCTATCCCTCTAGTGAGAGGTGATTGTGTTGGGTTTGTGCCTATCCCTCTATTGAGAGGTTGATTTTGTGTGACTTAATGCCTTGCCTCTTATGTAGAGGTTGCTGTTATTTGAGAGAGAAGCTGTGTACTCCAAGTTTGTATTACTCAAATCCTCAGTGGAGGTTCCTTGTGAGGAAAGTCCTATATGGACGTGTTAGTGAAAATCCTTCTGTATGAAGGCAGGAACATAGAGCAGTGGCTCGAACCTCAAAACATATCTTGGTATTTGATTTGATCCACTATCTCTTAACTCTCTCTTCTATATCTTGCATTGATTCATATTGCTCATATCTAATATGCTTGGTATTATTCGTGTGCCTCACTTGTGTTGAACCAAGAGAGCTTCATATAGCACCTCAACTCGTATTTAGAGGAATTTAGAGGAGATAGTCCAGAGCCCTGATCGGCGAAAAGCAAGAACAAGAATAAGTAAAAACAGTGTGGGTTGATGTTACTGCTTTTGCGATTCTTCTGTAGTAACGAAGTGGCTATACGGGTCGTATCACGAGGGAGAGCAATGGAAGCTTGATGCGGCTCTTTATTCAAGAAAAGAGAAAGCTTTTTGTTTTAAATTAAAAATTGGAAAATGAAAATAAGTTAGATTCAAGAATTGTTTGAAAATGATTTGGTGGTTTGTAAAGTTAGATTTTCTTAATAGTAAAAACGCATGGCTAACTTTCTACTAAGTGCTCCCACTAATCCCTAACTTCTTGAAGATATAACCTCACGATGAATCATAGGCAAGCATTCTCCTTATGCATAAGAACTATTCATGTGAAAATTGAGTGAAAGTTCTTCCTATAACTTAGCTTAACATGCAAAAACTTGAACATTCCCTTATCAAGATCCTATTGAAGGTGAGAATAGGGGAAGACACAAGTGCACTAATGGTATTGACAAAGTTAAAAGGAAAATCTCTAACTTACAAAAACAAGTAAAGCATGCAATCCATAGATTATCAAAAACCCGTTAAGCATGAAATATAAGAAAGTGAATACTTGAATGTAAGTTAGAGTTAGAAACCCTCGTCTTAAGATATTATAGCTCTTGTTTGCACAAGGCTTTGTTGACACTATTGACTCATTTGGGTTTATTAATCAAGTTGTTAGAGATTAGTGGGTTAGTATTTAGTTAGTCATGCAACGAAAAAGTTAGTTAGACATGCTTGAGAAGAGAAACAACAAAAGAGAAGGGGTAAAGAGAGGGAGTTACACTACAACAAGAAATTAAAAGTAAATGTAAAGCACAAGTAAATGGAAAGGAGAAAGAGAAGTTGTTACTTGTATTATATTGCCACCTTCAAATATAACTTTTACACACACTCTCTCTTTCACTCTAATGGCTAAACTAAAACTAGAAGAAGAAAGAAACAACAACTAAAAAAGCTACAAACAAAGCAACAATACAACTCTAAACTCTGGATATCTTCTTCAGTGAAGTCCAAGGGGGTTTTTATAGATACAGAGAGTATGGTGCACTGGATGGAGGGTATGGCCCCTGGCACCACTCGAGTGGTGCCAGGATGGCCGCGGAAACCCGACCCAGGCCGCGTTTCCACAGCCATACTGGCGCCAGTCTGCTGGCGCCAGGGGTTGCAGACTAATGCCAGTATGGGTGCTCTATTGCAGCCTCCACTCCTTTGACTTTGGCTCCCTGGTTCAACAGATTTGGGCTTCTCTTTTGGGCTTCTCTTTTGGGCTTCTCTTTTTAGTCCTCAAATGTGTTGGAGTTTTTGGGCCTCTCTTCTTCTTCCAGCTATGGACCTAGAAATAAGGAGTAACACCCATTAATAAACAAATTTTTATTAAGATAAGTATGCAAAATGTGATGTAAAATATGCAAGTACCGATACTAATTAAGCCCTTCACCAGGAATTCAGCTACACTCTTTAGTTACACTAAGTGTGCTGCAATTTATTTTAATTTTGCATCATTTATCATTAGATTAGCCATAGGTGTATTTTCAAAGAGGTATACTGGCACCTCTACTCTCCTGATCTCTTACCGGGTGGGCCATAAGCCCTTGGGTTTATTTCTATGAGAGCGTTGACAATATATTCCTGTTCAGGCATACAATAAGTTCCGATGCCTAGCGGTACGTTCTGGCTTAGTACCGGATACTCCCTGGACCATTGTTTCGAGTATGCATGGGACCTATTCTAATCATGATTTATCGAGCCCCATCAGTTTTCAATAACTTACTCTCTGGTCTGTATGCAAAGGTATGTGGAATGGGATGCATACCGATATATACAAATCAGACGAGTCTTAATAACATAATAATAACATGCTACTGATATCTGACCAGTGATATACTTGACTTATAGTTGTATACCTATGACATATTACATTACCTTGCTCACCACTTACATATGACATTTATGCTACTGTGTTGAATCACATGACTTACATATTTTCAGGTTTTCATATTGCCTCCTTATTCTGTTCTTGTGAAGGCGACTTAGGTTGTATAAACTCAACCTATTGTGACTTGAGGTATATGGTGTATATATATGAGGGTTTTCTTATTTGGATTATCTCCTCGATGTATCAATCTCATGAATCCATAATCTAGGCTTGTACAACTAGTTTTATCCATACTTGTATTCATCGCATGCTTGATGTCTTTTCGCATGTTTATTTGTACATATGCTCTCAACACTATCTGCTATGCATGTTTTCTGATTCAGATTTAATGATACACATGTACTTACTTGATTTCGGATTTACTACTAATTTTTTTAGTTTTCATTTATGTTGCTAGTCATTACCTGTACCTATATGTATAAACTGCATCACTTGATCATGTACACGTGTGATTACCTGAGCACGCCAATTGGCTTCATCTTACGTACTCACTGGGTTATTTTCTGACAACCCTGACCTTCATGTCCAGATCCAAGAGCTTGGACCGTAGTGACCTTTTTGTAGTTGATCAGAGTGCGCAGTGAAAGCACGGATTAGTGGTTGTCTGTTCGGAGCCCCTTTGCTTTCAGCCTTCTTAATCGGCTCATGAGATTCTCATCTTGCTACTCATGAGTATTTTCAATCTTTTTATATCGCAAATCATGCTTTTGCGCTTCTTGATGATCTAATATTCTTGGAAGATTGTATCATGCTTTCTGATAACTGTGTACTTGTGCTATTATTGCTGGAATGTATATTACCAATGTGCTTTCGTACTTTGATTTGTTTGTGCTGATTCTTGGCGTATATATGTGAGGGTATTTTTACCCTGCGTATATACGTCGCAGTAACATCTCCGTATCTACCGGATAAGGCATTACACCTTCCCTCCCCGCGGCGGAGCACAGCCAGCAGATCTCCCCATGCCCCATGCCTGGAAACACCCCTGCTGCCCCCTACCACTCCAACGGAGCCATGGTCTCTCCTCCATGACCAGGCCGTGAGTATAATCCACGAGCCTACACCCATATCCCTACCTTTCTCCCCTAACCACGGATGCTCTGCCCTCCTCTGCTTAGATCTGCCATCATCCTCTAAGCCATTACTCCCTGACCGACCGAACCTCCTCCTTGCTGGCCATTTCCACCCCTCCGTCAGAGTTGCGGCCTACCCACTAGTACCACCGCAACTGCCTCAAGCATCACCTCCCTCCACATCCTATCCTTCACTAGGCCTCAGCTCTTCTCCCTCAGGCTTCTCCTCCTTTGCTATAAGTCCCCACCACCATCTCCTTGGCTGTGAGCCCTCTTTCCCCCTCTCTCAGATTATTCTCTCTCTGCCTCTCTCTCTCTCTCTCTCTCTGTGTGTGTTTGTTATATATAAGGGTGTGTATTATATTTGCATGTCTTGGTGTTGTGTGTTACTGTGTACGTGAGCATGTGTACATGTTAAATATATGTTATGTGTTTATGTGTTTAGATGTGTGTGAGTGTGTACTGTATAGATGTGTCCATTTGTGTGTGTGTGTTGGATGAGCATATGTATGGGTGTATACCTGTGCATTTATGTTCACATGTGGTATACATGTGTGGGCGTGTACATGTGTGAGTGTGTTGTGTGTGTGTGTGTGTGTTAATTTCCCTCCCTCTCTGTGTATGGTTGCGTGTTACAACGATTATGAATTTTTCGTGTGATCCAAACTCAGTAACGGGAGATTCAGCTTATGCTCATTATGGACCTGATATACTGGCGATTCAAAGACCGACCCATAAGATGATCCAGAGATCTGTACTGGTCGTGCAGTGAAGACAAGACGGTGATTTGAATCCAAAACCGTGTCATTTTATGTGAGTGTTTGCTTTTGTGTTATTTTGTATTTACCATTGTCAGTGAGTGTTTTTGTTATTTTGTATTTACCGTTGTTAGTGAGTGTTTTCCTTATTCATTTATTTTAATTATGTGAGTTAATTTATCATTTTAGATGATCCTGGTGAGATCATGCTTTATTAGTTTATTTAATTGGTATAATTAGTTCATGTGAGAGTATATTTGATTCCAACATTATTCTATTGTTTATATAATTTTGTTAAAGAGTATTTCAATTATTTTAAATAGAGTTTGGTACTGGTTTTAGAATATAGCTAGTTTGGGACTTTATGGTGAATTGAAACTTACATGATAATTATCTGTTGATTAATTGGTGAGTCGATGAGAGCTAGATGAGAGCTAGACTGTCAGGCAACGGTTCCTTATATGCTTGGTGGTATTTAGAATTATTTGGTAGTTCTTGATGTTACCTTATTGATATTGAGCATCAGATGTACGTGAACTTTGTATTTGAATATTGAGATATTAGACTTATATCATTTCATATGTAAACATTTCGGATTTGGATTTAGTTGTAAAGGAACTTAGACTGTAATTTGATTGATCTTGAGTTAGATTGGTTGTGATTGTGGTTAGAGTGTATATTTTATGTGGAGTATTTATTAGACTTGATATTTATTTATTTGATGATAATTTTAGATGAGGATTCATTTGGATATTGAGGACGAATTAGTTATGATCATATTTATTAAGAGATTGGATTTCTTGATATATGGATCAGTATACGGACTTAATTAGAGTAGAACGTGATTTGAGATTTATATTAGACATTGATCAACATTTAGATGGGATTGACGATTGCTAGATTATGAGTTGTGAGTATCTCGGGATCTATTCTCTGATTCTATTAATTTGAGTATGGATAAGTTGGTGGTGTTGATTTTCAGAAGTGTACTACTTTAGATTACATGTTATTCGAGGATGTTCTACTTGTTATTTATGATTTCAATAACCATTTATTTAGTTTGATCTCGAGGATAATCAGTAGACTGCTCTTCATGCTTGGTTCTTAGTTATTCAGTTATTCTGTTATAGAGACAAAGATATTGTGATAGTGAGCGAATTAATATTGATGATCTCATACTTTAGAGTTTATATTAGTTGTCAGATATCAGTATCAGTTATCAGTGACTAGTATATTATTGTTTCTAGTGACTCTATATCTCCAATATTCAAATGTCAGTTATTAATTGCCAGTTATTCAGTTGTCAAATATCAGTTGTCAATTGTCAGATATCAGCTATTATTGAGTCATCAGTTGTTAGAGATATCTGAGCACTATTCTATTTCAATAATAATTTATATTATTGTTTGTAATAAAAGACTTCATAACCCGGAGAAAAAGGGTAATTGCCTGATAATGCATGTCGTGTATTTTGAAAGGACTTATGATGGTATACCGAATTGTGTGTTCCACCATAGGAAATCAAGGTGGTACTGACTACTTAGTTATTCAGTTGTCAGTTGTCAAGGCTATGCTCAGATTATGGCGTCCCACCAGTTGTCTTTTGTGTGGGACTGTGATCTTTACTTATTAGAGCCTTATGGCTTGTCCTAATTCAGCGTCAGGGGTGTTAGATTGTGGTGTCAAGCATGCACGATACCCTTCCAAAACACATGCACTATATTGGCAGGCCGTTACAACAATGATAATCTTGTTTGATATTGTAACACCCTGCTCCCCGGTGTACGTATCACCGTATCTGTACGCGATACGACGTACAAATTTGATTTGACCTCTGTAGTATTCCAATTGACCTGATTTTAGTTTCAAAAATCATTTCCTAATATTGTAGATTTTTTAGGATTTTCTGAAAGTTTTCTGGATTATTTTGGGAAATCTCCGTAGTCGGTGTCGACCGATACCGATACCCGGCCTTCCGATTTTTATTTCACAAACGGTGTAGAATTTTGAGAATCGGCCTTCACCGTATATCTTAGAATCATCTTATCTACGTCCAGATATTTTTGGGGATTTTTTCAGAATTTATCAAAAATCCGACCAAACCGGTGTCGCCCGTATCGGCGATAGCTTCCGGGATTTTTAATTTGCAAACCGGATTGAGTTTTGACAAACCGTCTTCATATTACGTCTCAGCGTAATATTTTCTATTTTCTGTAATTTTGGGTACCGTTCGGAGTCAGTCAAATTTTGGACCGAATTAAATAATATTATTTTATTAATTTTAAATCTTTTCTTCTCTTTTCTTTTCTTTTTCTTTCTTTCTCTGGAAGTCTCCTTCACCGCCTTTCTTTCCACCGACATTTCCCCCCTCCATTTAAATCCCAAACTCTTTCTCTCCCTCCTAATTTTCTCTCTAATTCTTCCCAATCTCTCTCTCTCTCTTTATTTCCCTCACTTTCTCTCTCTAGTTAACCCCCTAACTTCTCTCTCTCTCTAAACACTCTCCCCCCCTTCCCTGTTTCACACTGGCGCCTCCCTTCCAGTCACCGCGCCCCAGCTCGGCGTGCGGCCGGTGTCGCCGCCGCCGGCCACCGCCACCACGGCCGGAGCCGCCGGCCACGACCCCAAGCCGGCCAACTCCTCCTCCCTCCTCTTTTTCTTCTTCTTCTTCTTCTCTTCTCCTTTCTTTGTAAAATTCCCCCCATGTTTCTCTCACTCTCTCTCTATCTCTACCTCTCTCTCTCTCACCCTTTGAGCCGCCGCCGGCGGCCGGGACCGCCGCCGGCGGGTGCCGCCGGCCAGATGGCCGGCCGGCCTGTGCTGAGGCAAGCAGCAGCGTATGCTGCTGCTGCTCTCTGTCTCCCTGTGGTTGTGTGTGTGTGTTGAGTGTGTGTGAGTGGTGTGTGTGAGTGAGAGAGAGTGTGTGCTGTGTGTGTTTGGTGTGTGTTGTGTGGTGGTGTGTGTTTTGTGTGTGTGTGTTGTGTGTGTGTGTGTGTGTGGTGTGTGTTTTGTGTGTGTGTGTGTGTGTGGTGGGAGTGCTGTGTGTCTGTGTGTGTGTGGGTAGTGTGTGTGTGTGTGTGTGTGTGTGTGTGTGTGTGTGTGTGTGTGTGTGTGTGTGTTGGTCTGTGCGTGTGGGAGTGTGTGTGTGAGTGTGAGTGAGTGTGTGTGAGAGTGTGTGTCTGTGCGTGTGGGAATGTGTGTGTGAGTCTGTTAGTGAGTGTGAGTGAGTGTGAGTGTGTGTGTGTATGTGTCTGTGCGTGTGGGAGTGTGTGTGTGAGTGTGAGTGTGTGTGTCTGTGTGTGTTGTTGGGTTCGGGTATGAACCCGAACCCACTATACTCCTATTAGTGATTGGAAACCCATTACCCATTAAGCCCTACCCACTAACCCACTTCCACTTACGTCATTAAGTTTTGGGTTGTGGATTTGGACCCGACCCGTTAAGAGCCAAACCCGCATCCGAAACCCGTTAAAGTATTCGGGCGATATCGGGAGCATCCGGACTCCGATTCGGGCGATTCTGGATCCGTTGCGATCGTGGGAACGAGAGCTACAGTCCTGTAGCCAGTTTGTGAGTGTTTTTCTTTTATAAATTATATTTTATCATGTTTATTAACATTGTTTGATATATCGTGATTATGGATAAAAGACGGTAATAGTTAATTATTAACTGGTACTTGTTGGACACCCATTATAATAGGTGATTCCTGTAGTATTGTTAGGTATTTCCTGATGTAATATAATATTGGGAGACAATTATAGTAACAAGAAATCTGACATAGACAACTCAGACACGGTCATCATACCTGCATAGCCACGGACACACAGGCCACTGTGTTACCATCTTCATGAACACTATTATGTCATGTATTGGATCACAGTTAGAGAACTATAGTCATATGTATACGGATCCACGATACTCAGTGACACTACACTATTACTAGACATGCATGCTAGACACCTTCACACACCAGTATCCACATTACACGAATACTGTAGGCCGAGACACTGACCATTGTTATAACATGTATGAGTACTACCCAGATATAGTATACGGATTATAGCTACACATGAATGTCTCACTGGTACATGGATAGACTAATGCATGGATTACCGCATTTCATATCATGTCATGTTTACATATCCCTGTTACACGTGCATGTCATGTTTACATATCACTGTTACACATGCATGTCATGTTTCCCTGTGACTTATGCTTATATAGTTTCTCTATATTATTGTCATATGGATCACCATGCCGATTACCTCGATTACCTGTATTATTGTTCCATGTTATCAGATACATGTTATATGCTTGTTTCCCGTTACTGATATTGTTAATCCCATTACTGGATACATGTTCCCGTTACTGATATGAATATTCCCGATACCGGACATGATATGGATATTCCCGTTACTGGACATGACTGCTGTTGATATGTGATGTGTGGAACTAAGTGCCACGTGGATCCAAGCCACGGGGGCCACCTCTAGAATCCCACATCTATTGTTCCCGTTTCCCGGTATATTGTTCATGATATCTTGTTCATGTTATATTGTTCCTGATTCTCGTGATATTGTTCTATGCTATCAACAGAGCTCAGGTCCAGTAATCATGTTACCCGTACCATGTACTGTAATTGTTCTTGTTACATTGTATACTTGACATATCACATATCAGATCATAAAGATAACTTGGGTATGGGGAGACTTGACGGTTGACTAGATCTTATCGGGTGAATGTACTGGATCCATATTGAGGTCCCACTGCAGGGGACCGGGTAGTGCTGGCTACCATCTGTTACTCATGTTACATGTTACAGCTCTAGCGGGCTGGCCCTGGTCTCAGCAGCCAGGGATCTGTTTAAGGCCGTGATCCCGGGTATGCACGGGATACATCAACCCGATAAGAACTCCTCGACCATGAGTTTCCAATTAACATAATAAAATAGTATACACAATAGTGACGTCGGGAACACTTGTTATTTGGTTGCTCTCTCGTTTGGATAATGGTACCCGTAGGCCATGTCCGGATGGGTTCGACTGGGTGCGGGCTTCAGTATGAACCGCCAGTGGTATGGGACACTGGAAGAGAGTAATTAAAATAACAGGTGGTACTGATCGCTACTATTGTATAAATGACATGACTTTGACATGACCTGCCTGCTACATGTTTAGTTGTACTTGTTACTGTTCCTGACCATTTATCTGCTATCATGTGACATGTATACATTGCTATTGTTCCTATTTCCTGTTACACTTTCTTTAGTGCCCTACTACCCATGTACATATATACTTTGTTACATTACCTGGTATATGTTACACTGTATGTAGTGGCATACTATGCATATTCTGCATTGCATATATTACAGACATATGCTCATTTGCATGTTCACCTCTATCACGTCACCACTATCATATTCATGTCTATTACGTCACCACTAGACAACATTAGTTATTACATAAACTGGACACGACTATAGATATGACCTGATGATACCCGGCTAGGTAGTGATGGTATTAAAAGATGACATGTTTATGTATTTTCACTGCTTTCATGTTTATATATCCTTATTATATGGTATCACTAGTCCAACCTCACGAACTATATATTATCGTGCTTGTATTACTATTGTATCTATTACTGCCTCCTTCAGTTTTACCACTCACTAGGTCGCTTTCTGACGACCCTGGGTTTGCATGCCCAGATTGGAGATCCGAGTTACCATAGCTTCAGAGAGTGCCTTGGAGTCACATGGGAGATTCCGCATCAGGACTATTCATAGGTATTTTAGTGCTTTATTTCTGTTATCTTATTTATCCTTGTTTTCATATCTGTTATGATCGCTGACCTCTTTCTGCAGGTATTCTTGTACTTATTTCATGCTGGACCTCAGATCTATATGGAGGTATTGTACTGTACTGAGGCTTAACGTACGCGTGAGGTTGTTTTCACCTCGCGTATGTACGTCGCCATAACGTCTCCGTATCTTTGGGATCGGGGCGTTACATAGTGGTATCAGAGCTTAGGTTCACACCTGGTGTGGGTAACCACCTGGGTCAATCCTTGGACTCTTACCAACAGTACAGGCAGAGGCAGATTAAAGTTTGGGGATTCCAGCAACGAGTACAAGAATACCATGACCTTGACAATTCATTCCTTGACTCGTTTGTATTCCTTCCTTCCTTCTAGTTGTCAAGCAGAACATCCGATTTCCTTCTCGCTTTCCTTGCATCGTTATGCTTCCTATCCGTTAGGAACTACCATACTTTTCCAACCCGAGGTCCTTATAGATAGCAGAGTGCGCAGCGGAAGTGTCGTGGACCCATAACTTTTAGGCTTTGGGGTTAGCAATATTGTTCTCACACCTGATTGAAATTGCGAGGACGCAATTTTTTTGTAAGGTGGGGAGAAATGTAACACCCTGCTCCCCGGTGTACGTATCACCGTATCTGTACGCGATACGACGTACAAATTTGATTTGACCTCTGTAGTATTCCGATTGACCTGATTTTAGTTTCAAAAATCATTTCCTAATATTGTAGATTTTTCAGGATTTTCTGAAAGTTTTCTGGATTATTTTGGGAAATCTCCGTAGTCGGTGTCGACCGATACCGATACCCGGCCTTCCGATTTTTATTTCACAAACGGTGTAGAATTTTGAGAATCGGCCTTCACCGTATATCTTAGAATCATCTTATCTACGTCCAGGTATTTTTGGGGATTTTTTCAGAATTTATCAAAAATCCGACCAAACCGGTGTCGCCCGTATCGGCGACAGTTTCCGGGATTTTAATTTGCAAACCGGATTGAGTTTTAACAAACCGTCTTCATATTACGTCTCAGCGTAATATTTTCTATTTTCTGTAATTTTTGGGTACCGTTCGGAGTCAGTCAAATTTTGGACCGAATTAAATAATATTATTTTATTAATTTTAAATCTTTTCTTCTCTTTTCTTTTCTTTTTCTTTCTTTCTCTGGAAGTCTCCTTCACCGCCTTTCTTTCCACCGACATTTCCCCCCTCCATTTAAATCCCAAACTCTTTCTCTCCCTCCTAATTTTCTCTCTAATTCTTCCCAATCTCTCTCTCTCTCTTTATTTCCCTCACTTTCTCTCTCTAGTTAACCCCCTAACTTCTCTCTCTCTCTAAACACTCTCCCCCCTTCCCTGTTTCACACTGGCGCCTCCCTTCCAGTCACCGCGCCCCAGCTCGGCGTGCGGCCGGTGTCGCCGCCGCCGGCCACCGCCACCACGGCCGGAGCCGCCGGCCACGACCCCAAGCCGGCCAACTCCTCCTCCCTCCTCTTTTTCTTCTTCTTCTTCTTCTCTTCTCCTTTCTCTGTAAAATTCCCCCCATGTTTCTCTCACTCTCTCTCTATCTCTACCTCTCTCTCTCTCACCCTTTGAGCCGCCGCCGGCGGCCGGGACCGCCGCCGGCGGGTGCCGCCGGCCAGATGGCCGGCCGGCCTGTGCTGAGGCAAGCAGCAGCGTATGCTGCTGCTGCTCTCTGTCTCCCTGTGGTTGTGTGTGTGTGTGTTGAGTGTGTGTGAGTGGTGTGTGTGAGTGAGAGAGAGTGTGTGCTGTGTGTGTTTGGTGTGTTTTGTGTGTGTGTGTGTGTTGTGGTGGGAGTGCTGTGTGTCTGTGTGTGTGTGGGCAGTGTGTGTGTGTGTGTGTGTGTGTGTGTGTGTGTGTTGGTCTGTGCGTGTGGGAGTGTGTGTGTGAGTGTGAGTGAGTGTGTGTGAGAGTGTGTGTCTGTGCGTGTGGGAATGTGTGTGTGAGTCTGTTAGTGAGTGTGAGTGAGTGTGAGTGTGTGTGTGTATGTGTCTGTGCGTGTGGGAGTGTGTGTGTGAGTGTGAGTGTGTGTGTCTGTGTGTGTTGTTGGGTTCGGGTATGAACCCGAACCCACTATACTCCTATTAGTGATTGGAAACCCATTACCCATTAAGCCCTACCCACTAACCCACTTCCACTTACGTCATTAAGTTTTGGGTTGTGGATTTGGACCCGACCCGTTAAGAGCCAAACCCGCATCCGAAACCCGTTAAAGTATTCGGGCGATATCGGGAGCATCCGGACTCCGATTCGGGCGATTCTGGATCCGTTGCGATCGTGGGAACGAGAGCTACAGTCCTGTAGCCAGTTTGTGAGTGTTTTTCTTTTATAAATTATATTTTATCATGTTTACATTGTTTGATATATCGTGATTATGGATAAAAGACGGTAATAGTTAATTATTAACTGGTACTTGTTGGACACCCATTATAATAGGTGATTCCTGTAGTATTGTTAGGTATTTCCTGATGTAATATAATATTGGGAGACAATTATAGTAACAAGAAATCTGACATAGACAACTCAGACACGGTCATCATACCTGCATAGCCACGGACACACAGGCCACTGTGTTACCATCTTCATGAACACTATTATGTCATGTATTGGATCACAGTTAGAGAACTATAGTCATATGTATACGGATCCACGATACTCAGTGACACTACACTATTACTAGACATGCATGCTAGACACCTTCACACACCAGTATCCACATTACACGAATACTGTAGGTCGAGACACTGACCATTGTTATAACATGTATGAGTACTACCCAGATATAGTATACGGATTATAGCTACACATGAATGTCTCACTGGTACATGGATAGACTAATGCATGGATTACCGCATTTCATATCATGTCATGTTTACATATCCCTGTTACACGTGCATGTCATGTTTACATATCACTGTTACACATGCATGTCATGTTCCCTGTGACTTATGCTTATATAGTTTCTCTATATTATTGTCATATGGATCACCATGCCGATTACCTCGATTACCTGTATTATTGTTCCATGTTATCAGATACATGTTATATGCTTGTTTCCCGTTACTGATATTGTTAATCCCATTACTGGATACATTTTCCCGTTACTGATATGAATATTCCCGATACCGGACATGATATGGATATTCCCGTTACTGGACATGACTGCTGTTGATATGCGATGTGTGGAACTAAGTGCCACGTGGATCCAAGCCACGGGGGCCACCTCTAGAATCCCACATCTATTGTTCCCGTTTCCCGGTATATTGTTCATGATATCTTGTTCATGTTATATTGTTCCTGATTCTCGTGATATTGTTCTATGCTATCAACAGAGCTCAGGTCCAGTAATCATGTTACCCGTACCATGTACTGTAATTGTTCTTGTTACATTGTATACTTGACATATCACATATCAGATCATAAAGATAACTTGGGTATGGGGGAGACTTGACGGTTGACTAGATCTTATCGGGTGAATGTACTGGATCCATATTGAGGTCCCACTGCAGGGGACCGGGTAGTGCTGGCTACCATCTGTTACTCATGTTACATGTTACAGCTCTAGCGGGCTGGCCCTGGTCTCAGCAGCCAGGGATCTGTTTAAGGCCGTGATCCCGGGTATGCACGGGATACATCCACCCGATAAGAACTCCTCGACCATGAGTTTCCAATTAACATAATAAAATAGTATACACAATAGTGACGTCGGGAACACTTGTTATTTGGTTGCTCTCTCGTTTGGATAATGGTACCCGTAGGCCATGTCCGGATGGGTTCGACTGGGGTGCGGGCTTCAGTATGAACCGCCAGTGGTATGGGACACTGGAAGAGAGTAATTAAAATAACAGGTGGTACTGATCGCTACTATTGTATAAATGACATGACTTTGACATGACCTGCCTGCTACATGTTTAGTTGTACTTGTTACTGTTCCTGACCATTTATCTGCTATCATGTGACATGTATACATTGCTATTGTTCCTGTTTCCTGTTACACTTTCTTTAGTGCCCTACTACCCATGTACATATATACTTTGTTACATTACCTGGTATATGTTACACTGTATGTAGTGGCATACTATGCATATTCTGCATTGCATATATTACAGACATATGCTCATTTGCATGTTCACCTCTATCACGTCACCACTATCATATTCATGTCTATTACGTCACCACTAGATAACATTAGTTATTACATAAACTGGACACGACTATAGATATGACCTGATGATACCCGGCTAGGTAGTGATGGTATTAAAAGATGACATGTTTATGTATTTTCACTGCTTTCATGTTTATATATCCTTATTATATGGTATCACTAGTCCAACCTCACGTACTATATATTATCGTGCTTGTATTACTATTGTATCTATTACTGCCTCCTTCAGTTTTACCACTCACTAGGTCGCTTTCTGACGACCCTGGGTTTGCATGCCCAGATTGGAGATCCGAGTTACCATAGCTTCAGAGAGTGCCTTGGAGTCACATGGGAGATTCCGCATCAGGACTATTCATAGGTATTTTAGTGCTTTATTTCTGTTATCTTATTTATCCTTGTTTTCATATCTGTTATGATCGCTGACCTCTTTCTGCAGGTATTCTTGTACTTATTTCATGCTGGACCTCAGATCTATATGGAGGTATTGTACTGTACTGAGGCTTAACGTACGCGTGAGGTTGTTTTCACCTCGCGTATGTACGTCGCCATAACGTCTCCGTATCTTGGGATCGGGGCGTTACAGATATGTGAAAAAATGGTTATGGTATGGGACACAGCCAAGTACTACAGTAGTTAGGTTAATAATAACCAACTAGACTAGCGACATATGCTAGGTTACACACATTGACATCAGTTGTTTCTTTTTACTGTGATGTGAGGTATATTTCATTTATACCTTTGTTTCAAATATTGATTAATCAACTGTCTTCTACCTACTATTTTTTCAGTGCAATGAGATATCTCATATTTATCTCTTCGTTTATGATATTCTTCATGTTGTGCTTTCATATTAATATAGTGACATATGCACATTGTTTATACGCACGAGCATCTTCTCCTTTTTTTTACACACTCATTAGGCTGCTTTCTAATGACCCTGGATTTACACGTCCAAATTGAATGTTTTATTTCATTGATCAGGTGTTGATGAGACCCTACTGAAAGTACACCTGAGGGGGGTGAATAAGTGTAAGGCTAATCTAATAACAAATGATGCGGAATTAAAACTAAATTATAACACACTTAGTGTAACCAAAGAGTGTAGCCGAATTCCCAGTGAAGGGCTCTAGACTAACTCCTCTAGATTCCTCTAAATAAGAGTTGAGGTGCTATTTGAAGCTCTCTTGATTCAAAAACACAAACAATACCAAGCATATATGTATGAATGAACAATATGAAATAATGCAAGGTATAAAAGAGAGAGTTTAGAGATAGTAGATCAAACGCAAACACAATGATATGTTTCGAGGTTGGAGCCACTGCTCTATATCCCCGCCTTCACACAGAAGGATTTTCACTAAATCGTCCACACAGGACTTCCCACACAGGGAACTCCCACTGAGGATTTGGGTAATACAAACTAGGAGTATACAACTCCTCTCTCAAACAACAACAATCTCTACACTAGAGACAAGGCACTAAGCCATACAAGATCAACCTCTCAATAGAGGGATAGGGCACTAAACCAAACAACAATCACTTCTCACTAGAGGGATAGACATAAAGCCAAACCAACCACAATACCTCTATGCTTGAGGGATAAGGCACTAAGCCAACACTCCAACAACAATCACATCTACACTTAGAGGGATACTAACACAACCTCCACAATCACCTCTACACAAGAGGGATAACACAAAGTAAAGAGGATTATAACACTTGGTGATCTCAACAAACCACAAACCAATTTTCTCACAAAAATAAGATCCTAATAGATAGGATAGATAGATAGCTCAAGTGTGAGAAAAATGAAGTATTTGGAACAAAGAAAAACACTTGAAAAAATCTCCAAATAGATATTAAAATCAAGATCAAAAATCAATTCTCAAAGACTCTCTTTTTTTTTGAATTTTTCAACCCCTTTAAACAAATAAAGATAAAATCTTTAAGCCCAAAAATTCTTGAAAACTTGTTGCTAAAACACTTAAGAAAATGAGAAAATTTTGCTCTCAAAAATCATAAAGAAACCAGCCCAAGAGATGGGTATTTATACCCTCTCAAAAATCTGCCCGTTGGTAGGCTGAAAATGGCAAAATAGCCCTTCGGGTCGACCGCCCGGTCGTGCCTCCAGTCAACCAGCCCCACCCGAGAGTGGGGTGCTTTCAGTCGGTCGACCGCGCAGCCGACTGGCCGAATAGGCTAGCCTTTGTGCACGTCCTGTGCATATCGGTCGACCGTGACGAACCGCCAGAGCAGTCTGACTGTGATTTAAGGGTATTAAAAACATGTCTATTTAATTACAATTAAATCCCGTAAAATCACATAAATTTTACAAAAATACGTTGTTATAAGGTCTTTGAAATACAAATATGTGTGACTAAAATTCAACAGATATTATAAATAGTTTGAACCTTTTTTGTGATATTGAAATTTGGCTTAAACACAAAATCGGTATTTTCTAAAAACCAAACTTTGAAATAGAAATCCGATTTTCTCCAAAACTCATGTAAATACAAAAACATGATATTGAAACAAATTTGAAGCATATTGTATGTGGATAGAATTCAATATACATATATGATATATATATCTATGTTTTTGACATGAAATCCAAAACCAGTTAAACCGAAAACCAAAACCAATAAACATTCAAACTTGAATGTGTGTGAACTTGAGCATATCAATACTATCTATATTTATACAAGATCTAAACAACTAAACTAAATACAAACTGAAGTCTTTTTATCTCTAATCCAACTCGATCCAAATGCGATCCGACGAGCTTGACTCCAACCGAGTACTAGATGCGATCTTGACGTTCGAACTCTTGAATCTACATGTGTTAGTCCCAAAACTCTCTTGTTGAAGCTAGTCACCGACTAATATCTCGATCAAATATCTGAAACTAATTAAGCACAAGATCATTAGTAAACTATAACTATATGAGTTAATGATCATCAAAGCTAGAGTGTTGGGCCTTTGGGCCAATAATCTCCCCCTTTTTGATGATGACAAAACTCATGGAGTTATATATGCATGAATTAAAGATAAGCTTCATAGAAGCTCCCCCTTAACTGATGCATAGTAATAAACAATAAAGATATTCAATGAATGCATAAATCAAACAACATATACATGCATAAATAGAAGTAAACATAAATAAACTCTCCAAATACTTCTCCCCTTTTACATAAACAAAACATATATGCATTAAACATGCATACATAAATCTCTCAAAAATTCTTTTCTCCCTTTTTGTATAAAACAAGGAATGAAATAATCATGCATAAACATGCATATATAAAACTCCAAAATTCCTTTCCCTTTTTTGTCAAATAATTAACAAAGGGGTGAAAACAAATCAAACAATAAAGATATATATGCGATATACATTCACGAAGAGGAGAGACGTAAAGTTAACTCTCCCTGCATACATGCATTATATGAAAAAGAGATGACTAAACCTAATCACATAACGCATAATATACAATGTATAAAAGGAGACGTAAAGCCCCCTCTATACATGTGTAAAATATAAAGAAGAGAGGTCAAGCTTCTCAATATGAGATACACTCAACATGAATCTATATATAGAGAAGATGATAAGTTTCCCTTGCATATAAGCAATATATATCAAAACAATACCAATTGAAAAATATACCAATTTATGATAAAGGTATATATCGAAACATTATGATACCAATTGTAAATAAACAAAATTTTAAGATACCAAAAGAAAATGAAACATTGTATGTTTTGATACCAATTGAAATATATATATTGTAAATTTTGATACTAATTGATAGTAAAAACTAATTGAAAATATAAACCAATCTTTTTAGAAATACAAATCATTTTGCAGTAAAGATACCAAATTGAGAATAATACCAATTAAGATTATTGATACCAATATTGAAAATGTTAGCATATATCAAAACAAAGTATTTTCATCATAAAAAATGGGAGTAAGATACCAATTGAAAATAAAACTAATTGAAAGATAAAATAAGAATTTTCTCCCCTTTTAGAAAATACTAATAAAAGCAATGCATAAGCTTGTGTAAGATATCAATTGAAAAAATAATTGACATTAAGGACTAAATCAAGCTTAGCATAAACATAATTTGTGCTTTAAGATGTAAAGATATTGTAAGCACAATCAAATAATATATATATGTATGAAAATGTAAATACCAATCGAAATTGATACTATTTGAAATTTGAAGCATACATATATAGAAAGCACAAATATGAGCATAAAAAAAATATCAATTGTGATACCAATTGAAAATATAATGATAATCAAATGTATAACTCATAATTATCTCCCTTTCATGCACATGTTCATTTGAATTTTCAATAAGAGCATACAAGGCATGATCGCCCATCCAGCTGCCCTTAGATGGTAGAGGTTTTCAAAAATAAGTTTTGAAAATAGTTGAACAAGTTTGAAAATCACTACCAATTGAAGAATAAAGACTAGTTTAAGGATAATTTTTGAAACTAGTATGAAATCCTTCAATTAAAGAATAAAATAAGAATATATCCATGAAACATAAAAATCACACAATCATCAACACTCAAATAGCAATAAAGCTCATAAAATCTCATGAGAACAAATCATGAGTAAACATCAAACATAGAGTGTAAAAAATCATGTAATCAATAAAATCATGGAATAAGGCATTCAAGCTTAATGAAAATTCCTTTATCAAAAACATAAAACTCATCAAAACTAAATATACTTCAAGGTATATGTATGTTTAGTTAAAACTGAAAGTATACATACATATCCCAAACACAATGAGTCCATAATAGAATTTGCATGAAAAGCAAGTGACTCAAGAGTATCCATGTATATCTAAAATTTTAAACAAAATTAATATATACATGAATCTAAACACATTATCATGAAAAACATATACAAAGTAGCGAATACAAGTTGAAATGTAAGAATCATCAAAATTAGGCTATACTAGTACATCTAATGGGTACAAATAAGCAATTAAGCATAAACATATAAGAATCAAATGTGGCTCATTAATTGTAAAAGTATCTACACAAGTTTTAATGAAAACTACATCTTAAACATGTAATCAAATCATGAAGTGCAAAATCATAGACATAAACCAATAGATCATTATATAAATGCACATGTTTTAGAGTTATGATATACACAATAGTTAAATTATAGTGAGAACACAAAAATAATAATCCATATATATATGGGTTTATCTCAAAGACTACATATGCATATCATTAGTCTAATTAACATGACATTTAGTAATAATCATGAAAAACTAACACATGCTAAAAATCAATAATATGAAAGCATGTAAACTAAATGGGAGTTAGAGATAGTTACCAAAACTAATAGGGATAATCTCTAGATCTCCAAACGGTGGTGGTCCTCTACCAAACTTTCCTTGAAAGTGATGCATCTAAAAGTGTCACTATATAGCTCGGAACGCATCCACTATCAAGGCACCAATGCCCTCACGTCAAGTAAGAGCCCACACCTACATCAAATAAAATAGGAGTGGATTTTGGTACCCATATTCTATTGGGTCCTTGGGTTTAGCATCTTTCCTAGTCCAAACTAAGTTATTTATAAAATTTGAATCATTTATTCTATCATAACAAAATTTTATAAGGTGACCCTTACATCCACAATGTGTACAAGTGTACACATGAGCATACCTAGTGTCATGTGTGTGAATATGAGAAGGATGTGTATGTCGTGTATGGTGTGCATGAACATATGGTGCATGTTTCTTGCGAAACATGGTTCCAATTTCTTGTGATCTATACCACATTGGCTCCAAGTGGAGCCCAAACATTCAACACTCTTCTTTAAAACACATATATCATTCTCAATAATATAAGAAGAGGTAGAGTATGCAATACTTACACTAGATAGTGAAGCATGGCAAACATGTGAATCTAATTATTTTCAAAGAAATATTTTTCTTGGAGACCAAATCTAGTTATTTTGAAATTGAAGCAATTTTATTTTTCAAAGATTGGTTCTTTTTTAAAACAATTTCAAAATTTGAAGTCAAAGTTCCATTTTTCAATTATTTTTATTTTTCAAAATTTGTTTTCATTTAGAGCAAGTTCAAGTTGAGATTTCAATGAGTCCTTTTCATTAGAAATCTCATCCCTCTCTTGCAAAATCAAGTCAAATTTTTAACACAAATCCTTATTTTCTTTATTTAATTTAATACTTTTTTTTTCCAAAACTTGATATTTTCAAGCAAGTTTTCACAAACAATGGATAGTTCTTCATTGATGCATCAGTATAAACATAATCATCACCCGAAGAACAAGCACTATCATCAGTTGAGTTTTTGAATGTACCTCAAGGGAGTCATTCCCTTAGACCATGTAGCAAACTTGTTCGAATTCTCCTCTACTAGATTCCTCCTCCATAATGTTTGATGTTTGAAGCTTTGGAGAGGTCAACGTGTTCCACACTGCAAAGGTAGAATCACAATGAGAAATAATAGATAAATGTTTTTTGCTTAGAGTGCGCCTAAGTGCCTCTAGGGCTTGTGCATTAGCCTCTGTATGCTTGATATTATCAAGATAGGATTTCTTGGTAGTAGCAAGGTAAACATGCATTTTTAGGGTTTTTAGGTACATACTCATCTTAAGCTTCCATACATCGATGTTTGAAACATCAAACATAGGAGGGGTCATGAAGTCCATGAGTGTAAACTATATGTGTGCAAATGCAATATTAGATTAGCTAACCAAGATCTCACCCTAGGTGGTTAAACCTAATATCAGGAGCGTTGGCTCTGATACCAATTGAAAGTACACCTAGGGGGGAATAGGTGTATGGCCAATCTAATGACAAATGATGCGGAATTAAAATTAAATTGCAACGCACTTAGTGTAACCAAAGAGTGTAACCGAATTCCCGGTGAAGAACTCTTGACTAACTCCTCTAGATTCCTCTAAATAAGAGTTGAGTTGCTATTTGAAGCTCTCTTGGTTCAACACAAGTATGGGCACACACAAGCAATACCGATCATGTATGTATGAATGAACAATATGAAATAATGCAAGATATAAAAAAGAGAGAGTTTAGAGATAGTGGATCAAATGCAAACACAAAGATATGTTTCGAGGTTCGAGCCACTGCTCTACATCCCCACCTTCACACAGAAGGATTTTCACTAAATCGTCCACACAGGACTTCCCACAAAGAGAACCTCCACTGAGGATTTGGGTAATACAAATTAGGAGTACACAACTCCTCTCTCAAACAACAACAACCTCTACACTAGAGATAAGGCATTAAGCTACACAAGATCAACCTCTCAATAGAGGGATAGGGCACTAAGCCAAACAACAATCACCTCTCACTAGAGGCATAGGCACAAAGCCAAACCAACCACAATCACCTCTACACTTAGAGAGATAAGGTACTAAGCGAACACTCCAACAATAATCACCTCTACACTTAGAGAGATACCAACACAACCTCCACAATCACCTCTACACAAGAGGGATAACACAAAGTAAAGAGGATTACAACACTTGGTGGTCTCAACAAACCACAAACCAATTTTCTCACCAAAACAAGATCCTAATAGATAGGATAGATAGATAGATAGCTCAAGTGTGAGAAAAATAAAGCGTTTGGAATAAAGAAAAACACTTGAGAAATTCTCCAAATAGATATTGAAATCAAGATCAAAAAACAATTCCCAAAGACTCTATTTTTCTTTTAATTTTCCAACTTTTTAAAACAAATAAAGATAAAATCTTTAAGCCCAAAAACTCTTGAAAATTTGTTGCTAAAATACTTAAGGAGATGGAAAAATTTTGCTCTCAAAAACCATGAAGAAATCAGCCCAAGAGATGGGTATTTATACCCTCTCAAAAATCTGTATGTTGGCAGTCTGGAAAGGGCAAAATTGCCCTTCCACTCGACCACTCGGTTGACCGGCCAATGGTCATTTTTATGACCGTTATGCCTACGGTCGACCGCCAGGTCGACCGGGCCAAAGCCATCGGTCGACCGCCCAGTCGACCGACACCCACCTGAGAGTGGGGTGCTTTTAGTCGGTCGACCGCGCGGGCAACCGACCGAATTGGCTGGCCTTTCTGCATGTCCCGTGTACATCGGTTGATCATGACGGTTGACTGACTCTTGGTCCATTCGACCGTCTGGTCGACTGCCAGAGCAGTCTGACTGGGATTTAAGGGTATTAAAAATTTGTCTATTTAATTTCAATTAAATCCCATAAAATCACATAGATTTCAAAAAAATAAGTTCTTATAAGATTTTTGAAATACAAATATGTGTGACTAAAATTTAACACATATTATAAACAATTTGAACCATTTTTGTGATATTGAAATTTAGCTTAAACACAAAATCGGTATTTTTCAAAAACCAAACTTTGAAATGGAAATCCGATTTTCTCCAAAAACATGTTATTGAAACAAATTTGAAGCATATTATATGTGGATAAAATCCAATATACATATAGGATATATATATATATATCTATGTTTTTTTGACATGAAATCCAAAACCGGTTAAACTGAAAATCAAAACTAATAAACATTAAAACTTTTGTGTGTGTGTGTGAACTTGATCATATCAATACTTTCTACCTTTACACAAGATCTAAACAACTAAACTAAATACAAACTGAAGTCTTCTTGTCCCCAAGATAACTCGATCCAAACGCGATCCAAAGAGCTTGACTCCAATCGAATACTAGATGCGATCTTATGCTCGAGCTCTTGAATCTATATGTGTTAGCCCAAAACTCTTTTATTGAAGTTAATCACCTACTAAGATCTTGATCAAATATCTGAAACTAATTAAGCACAAGATCATTAGTAAATTATAACTACATGAGTTAATCATCATCAAAACTAGAGTGATGGGCCTCTGGGCCAACACGTACATGTTGCGAGGAGCTGGAGTTTTTCTCTACCTATTCTGGAATTCTTGCCCTTCCTTTATTCTTGCTATTATCCTTTTGATTCCCCACATATACCAGACTCTATTTTATTCTATTTCTTGATTTATATGATATCATGTCTAGACATTTATATGTATTATTGCAGTAATCATGATTTATCATAATTTATTTTTGTAGCTTATTCAGGCTACTTAAGACTTAGCGCATATATGTGGGGTATTTTTATCGTGTATATTGTCGCCAACTCTCGTCGCGTCTTCGCTCCAGCATATTTTGAGAAGCGGGGCGTGACAGTGAATTTCTTGAATCCGATTTTAAATTGCTCCTCAGCATAATATTTCTTATTTTATAGAATTTTTGAGACCTGTTCTGAACAAATCAAATTTTACACAATTTAAATAATATTAAATAGTTCTCTTTATATATTTCTTCTTCAATCTTCTTTATTTTTTCCCCCAATAAGCCAACCCTTCCATTGACCTCCAACTGACCTTATCTCTCTTTCTCTCCCTAATTAAAATCCCTCCCTTCATAATCTCTCTCTCATTCTCTAATTATACTCCCTCTCTTACTCTTTCTCACTCATTTCCCAATCTTTCTCTTCCTCCTCCAAGAACCAATGGCCAATACCACTGCTGACCTCCATCTCCGACAAGCCTATGCCAACGATGCCTCCACGTCGGCCAACTCCTCGACGCCACCTCTTCCCTCCCCTCTTCTCCAATTCCTCCTCTATTTCTCCTTCAATTTTAACCCCTTACCCAATCTCCTTCACCACCATAACCACCACCAATTCCACCTTCTTTCCCAAATCACCACCACCAATACCACCATCCCACTACCACCACCCTCATCTTCCTCTCTCCTTTTTCTCCAGCCAAGATCATCACCTCACTACCACCAAACACCATATTACCACCTCCTCCACCACTACTAACACCATCATCTTCACCCTCCCCTCCTCCCTTTAGTGGTCGGCCCCACCTAGGCCGAGCACCACCCTTGGCTGGCCCTCATCCTGGCCAGTTTGACCCAACCTAAGGCTCATGACCATTTGACCGTGAGCTTAAATGGCCACAAGCTCTTTTCCCTCTCTCTTAATTCTTTCTCCTCACTTCATTTTTCCATTTCATTGAATATGTATTTGTGTTGTACTCGCTGAGTTTTTAGAGTTTGCTACATATTCTATAATTTTAGGTGAGTATACTATCTCTGTAGCAAGTTTTTAGCTTTACTTAGGTTTTCCCGATTCGACGGTTGAAAATTATATAGGTATTTTTATATAATAGTTATGATTATGGAATTGTATTTGTAGTGGTAAAATGTATTGATGTTGACTGTATACTTAGGTGTATCCGCTTGTATAATTTTGTACTAACGGTGTTGCAAATTGCAGGTACCCAATATGCACATTCCCGGGCTACCCCATAGGAGATGTGTCGTGTATCAGTTGGGTTTCATGGTAGCTATAGGAAGTGCGCTTAGACCTTTACGTTCTCTCATTTCGTGCTTAGCACTGATTATTGTTATTTATCATATGTATGTATGCTTGTATGGTACTAACATCTTATGTAGGTACCTCCTTGGCCCTACCAGCCTTCCGGCTTTCGCCCACTTCCCGGACTAGTTACCAATAGGCACTGAAGATTGTTACCTCATGGTAGCTATCGGGAGTGCGCTTAGACCGTTCATGATCTCTTCTGTCCACTCCCCGAAAGGGGATGCACTTAGACGTTCGCAGTCTCTCAGCTCAGCTTGATAGGCGTATTTAGCGCTTAGCACTTTAGCACTAGACTCGCCCAAGGGAAACTTTGTCGGATTTCAGACTCGTATTTAAGCCGAGTCGTTCCTGAAACATCATTGTGCGCTCTAGTGATTAAACACTATTCGCTGTTTGTGCCTCAGCACTGCTTCGCAGCGCTTGTTTGTGCGTGTAGTTGTAATGCTGCTTTTTCTATATCATTTAATGGTTGCGAAGAGTTTGAAATTAGTATTATAGTTTATTTCTGATATCACTTATATGGATTGCATTACTGATACTATATACTGAAATTAATAGTGATAATGATATATTAATACTGAACCCTGATACGAGATACTGATATTGATATTCTAACTAACACTTGGACATTGGACATATATCATTATACTGACTTCAGTACATTTATTGACTACTGACTCAGTAGAGTAACTCATGATTATCACATCACACTAATACTTGTCTTGATACCGTAATACCAGAAGATTAAAATACAGATTCATTAATATTGCTTTTACGAAGACATTATTGAACTCCTGAATATTGAAATACTACATTACTGAATCCTGGATAGGGATACACTGATATTACTGTTATTGATACATACGGTGCGGAGTCTGTGGGGGCCACTTCTATAATCCCACATCTTTATTATTATTCCCGTGAATCAGTGTGGTGAAGCCCAACTGATAATAATCCTGAAAATGTATAATAAAGATACAACTGACACCGGGACGGGGAAAACTGATGGCATTATTTAATACGTCTTCATAATGGCTCGAAGTTATGAAACTACTGTTCAGAACAACCTGAGGCCACAGGTGTTCTGGTGGGGTGTACTGGCACCCTATACTGATTCCACCACTGTTCCAGAGCTAAGACCCTTACAGCCTAGCAGTTAGGATTAGAGGCCAGATCCAATCAACTGATGCCGTTATCCTGGGTCTGCATGAGGCCTATTATGAACATGATACGTTGATCCCTCATCAGTTTTCAATAACCAATCTTGCCTTACTCATATGTGGATGTATGTGTGTCGGGATGCTAGGACACATACCTATACATACGGTTCAGACGAGTTTTAAAAGTAATATTACTAATAATACTACTAATCAAATTACAGTACTGATCCTATTGACTTCATGTTATGACATGATGACAACACTGACGGACATGTATATGTAAACAATTCAAGTTGTGTATATTTGGTTGATGGTGAAATTGTGTACATGGTATACATGGGGGTTTCCCTGATTGGAGTATTCCCCCGACATACTAATCTCATGGATCCGACAATTGAGTTTATACAACTGGCTTTGCATACATTTACATTTATTGGATGACAATGATATACCTATTTATAAGCAATTCGGGTTGTATACATTCAGTTGATGGTGAAATGAGGTATATGAGATTTATATACACACACACACACACACACAGATATATATACACATATGTGTGTATATATATATATATATATACACATATGTGTGTGTATATATATATACAGATATGTATATGTGTGTGTGTGTGTGTACACACACACACGTGTGTGTGTATGTATATATATATATATATATGTATATATATGTATATATGAGTGTTTCCTTATTTGAATTATCCCCTCGATGTACTAATCTCTTGAATCTAGAAAATGAGTTTATACAACTGATTTTGCCTGCAGTTGCATGCAACAGATTGATTAGATGTTACATTACAATTCAGTTCTAGTGTTGTTTCTAATTATTTTTACTATTTACTTCCTGCATACCAGACTTTAGTACACGACACACTTTTCTGTATACGTGCGTTGCTTGTACACACCATTGGATTCATTTTACATATTTTGGGTTGCTTTTCTGACAATCCCTGAACCTGCATGTCCAGATATTTGAGTTTGGACCATAAAGAACCTCTAGGGTTTTTAGGGTCACGCAGCAGAAGCTTGACAAGTGGTTGACCGTCCATAACTTTTATCTTTCAGCCCTCCAGCTTAGCTCTCATGAATCTATGTAACAGTTTGTAAGCATTGTTCTACTCATAAATTCATTTGTTGTATCATCAAAATTATGTACAGTTCCTATCTTATAATATCATGTACTGTGTAATAATGATGTATTTATACTGTAAAATTGAAATGTATATTACTATTGTGCTCCGTACTCTGATTCCTACCTGTACTGATATGCTCAGTATACGTATGTAACCCTGTGTATGTATGTTGCAGTAGCGTCTTCTACCCGATAGGGCGGGGTGTTACTAGTTGGTATTAGAACTTAGGTTCTGCCACCTTCAGCATAACCCGTCGATGAGTCATGAGTATACATTCTAATTACAAGTATATTGTTATTCAGTCTGTCCTGATCTTCCTTGATATTTTTTCCTTAACTTCTGAATCCTGTCCATCTTCTCATTTCTAATTTTTAAAAATTAACTTGGTTATAGATATACTGGAGACTAGATATAGGGACTAGAAATGGTCCTAGCAAATTTTAGAGAATCTTGATACCCTTTTCACATGACTTTAGTGAAGAAAAATGCAGATCAATTGGGATTTTTATAAGGAATATGAAAATACCACAGTAACAAATGGAGTTATAGTTCACCAATTGTGATGCCAGTTTTACCATTTGATGATTTTGATCTAGTACACTACTTTATGTCAAGTTGCTTTACTACTTACATGTTATTTTCCTTGCTTGGATGAATAACCACAAGAAATTTAGTTTGAGAAATAAGAACCCTACGAGAATCTGTAAGGAACGTACAAAAGGGTATATAGTGGAAAGTAAAACCTCTATTATGTTTGGTTTAGATATGGAAAAATATGATATAATTTGAAGTATGATTGTATTTACTACCCCCATGTCGAGATTGATTATAGAAAGAAGAAAACCTCCCATCAACTAAAATTGCAGCTTATTGGGACAAGTAATCTATCAAGTAAAAGAAGAGGATACTATTGTGGATAAATTCGTACTTCCTTTAAAGGGATTATAGGGATTCTTATTTGATAATGTTAAGAAATTTATAAATGACATTCTCAGAAACAGTCCTAGCTCTAAAGCACCAACATAACTAGGCAGACTTAAGGGAACAAGGAAAAGATTAGTACATACTATATAGACAGGAAACATAATAGACCTAGTATTTCTCCTTCGGGAAGTACCAAGAGTATTTAGAAAGAAAACTAATGACAAATGATTATACAATGACTATGGTAAGCTTGGAGCTTTGATCAATTACATGGAACTGAGATATTTTTGAACTTAAATTGTAATCTAGATAATAATAAAGGAAGATGCAGAAGGATAATAATTGGAAGACAGTTTTAGTACCTGTTATAGACATTATGAGTTTTTGACAATGCCATTTGGCGTGAATAATACACCAGTATAAGTTATGGACTTGATGAAATGTACCTACTCATTTTATTTAAATAAGTTCATGGTGGTATGTATGGATAATATGTTATGCATGTAGAATATTTGTGCAATCCTTAACAGACAGAAAAAAAATTATATGAAATGAAGTGAATTGAAATTGATTAGCGAATACCTTATTCTTGGATTATGTTATTCAACAGAAAGAATTGCAAAAAAGATACAAGTCATAAATGACTGGCTAATGCTAAAGTCTCCACTGAAAGTAATCTGGGAGTAGCTGAATATTATTGAGGATTAATTCACGACTAAGTTAAGCTATTAATTAAGTTGTTGAGAACAAGAAGAGAAGAATAGTTGGACATGAGATTGTATTATGACATTAAGACTATGAAGAACAAATGAAGACTTTGAAAAACAAGTTGATTATAATTCTAATTTGACATTAGTTGATATATAGGAAATAATGATATCTGATATATTGGAAATGGTGATATATTGGAAAAATGATTGTATATTGAGGAAACATAAATATCTTAAAGTATATAACTAAAGCCACCTGAATAGAATTATCCAACATATAATGAAGTTAGTAGTTGAGACCATGCATTCAAGAGTTGAAAATATTGTTTCTTAGAAAATCAGTATTAATTTATACAGATCAAAAGAATTTCACGTATTTTTATACTCTGATGAAATGAAAAATGAGACAGAGGCATTACTTAAAGCAAGAATAGAATATGACAGAAACTTCTAAGTTTCTCCAAAAACTAAATTTTGTACTAGATGATTTAAGAAGAACACTTTATGGAGAAAATCTGGAACTCATGAGATGATCCCCCCTACCCAGTAAAAAGAGCAACAAGAAAGAATGACATAGGATTGAAGACTAATGCAACAGACTTGTATATCAGATCAATTAATGGTATGGCAGATCCAACCAACATTGATAAGTGAAAATTCATAAAAGAGATTCAAGATTTTCAGAGGATAGAAGACAAGTTGATGTTGGATTAAGATCAGATTTAAATAGTTGTTCAGATGATATATTGTAATTTGGGAATAAGAATATAAGTAGAAGGCCTTGTATGGAATGGAGTGTATACCATCATTATATTGGGATGAGATAAGAGTGAGGAGATATTTCAGACCTGACATGATAATTCAAGTGAACAAAGTTAGACAAACAAGAGAACATCATCGGGTAGCACAAAGTAGACAGAAAAGTTGGACAGATTTAAAAGGAGACCATTGGAATTAATGATAGAGACTATATATTCTTTGAAAATATCTCCAACTAAAGGAGTGATTCAATTAGAGTTCGAGAAAAATTAAGCCCATGATATTTAGGCTCCTTTGAGATTCTGGAAAGAGTAAAAGAGGTAGTGTACAGATAGCTCTAACACCATCCATAGAAGAGGTCCATAATGTAATCCACATGTCACAATTAAAGAAATATATCTCGGATAATAATCATGAGATGGATTATTTGGAACTAAACCTGCAACCAGATCTATCTTATGAGGAGTGCCAATGGCCAAATTAGATAGAAGTGTGAAAACGTTAATGAACAAGGCCATTCCATTAGTACTAGTTCATAGAACAGGCATGTTCTGGGAGAAGCCAATTAGTAACATGAAGATGTCATTCGAGTACTCTATCCTTAACTCTTTTCATCATAAGTTTCACCTCTTCTGACTTGCTGTCCGTATCTCCTTCCAATGAAATTTCGAGGACAAAATTTTACAAGGGGTAGAATGTAATACCCTGTTTTCAGAATACGTACACAGATACGTGTACCAATTTTTGCTCATATTTCTATTTTGTCCGTATTTACTTTTCATTTAGCATTATTTTTGTTAACATTTTGGATATCGAATCTAGATTTTTGTGAATTCAGAGTCAGCACGAGTCAGAACCCAAGACTCAATCCAGTGAAACGACTGATTTGACCATTTTGAGAGTTGGAAATGACTTATTTGTCCATTCTAAGAGTTAAATTGGACCTACTTCAGTTTCAAATATTTATTTATAATATTTTGGATATTTAAAAAATTTAAATTTTTTAAATTATTTTATAAAATCTCTAAAAACTGGTGTCGACTAGTATTACCGATACACTCCAGCATTTTTAATTTACAAACAAGACTAAATTTCAAGAATTCAATTTCACATTTCTTCTCAGCATAAAATTTCTTATTTTATAGAATTTTTGCGAACGGTTCTGAATAAGTCAAATTTTACCCAATTTAAATAATATTAAATAATTCTCTTTATTTATTTCTTCTTCAATCTTCTTCATTTTCTTCCCCAACAAGCCAGTCCCTCCACCGACCTCCAACCTACCTTATCTCTTTTTCTCTCCCTGATTAAAATCCCTCCAATCACTAATCTCTCTTTCACTCTCTAATTATACTCCTCTCTCACCCTTTCTCACTCTATTTCCCAATCTCTTTCTTCCTCCTCCAAGACCCGATGGCCAAGACCACCGCTGGTCTCCACCTCCAACAAACCCATGCCAACGATGCTCCACGTCAGCCATGTAACACCCCAATTTGTAAAATTTTGAATTAGTATTTTAATCCAAGATCTATATATTATGCAGAGTTATCTGAGGTGAGGATCGACATAATTTAGTGTAATAATGAAATTTTAGAAATTTTGTAGAATTTTTAGAGAGAAATAAAATATTAATAATTTTAAGTACATGTGTATATACAAATATTGTAGGTCACCTAGAGGGGGGTGAATAGGTGACAAGCCAATCAAATGCAAAACAAGTGCGGACTTAAAACTAATATGCAAACTAAAAACTATAATGCTAATGCACAAAGTATAATACAAGAGTGTAGCCAAATTCTCGGTGAAGGGCTTGGAGTATCTTCTCAAGATTTCTCTAGATTAAAATTTGAGGTGCCACTATGGCTCTCCTAGTTGAATACAAGTGTGAGCAAATCAACCAAGCATATATCCAATTAAGCACAATATGTATCAAGCATATATGGATGAAGACAATAAGCATGCAAGATATAAAAAACACAAGTGAGTTGAGAGAGAGAGAGAGAGATGCGTAATCATAAATACGGGAGAATTATTTTGAGGTTTGAGCATACTTACTCTACGTCCCGCCCTTCACTACCTTGAAGGATTTACACTAGAATCGATCTCGCAAGATCACTCGGTGTCACAACACCTACGACAAGCTCCCTTAATAACTCTTGGACCCGCAAGTCCCTCACTTGTTCCTGCAAGAACCACACACGCAAACACACTAACTTACTGAGGCCGCACCTCTACACTAAGCTCCCTAAAGAACTATACACAACATGAACCCGTAAGTTTGCCGAGGCCGCAACCTCTACAACACTCTCCAAGTACAAATATGAACATGTGGTGATCTTTTCACTTTGATCACGAATAAACACTCTCATAAATAAAGCTCCTATAAGGTAGATAAGGCTATGAAAAGCTCAAGCTTGTATGAGAAAATTAGATAGATTTTGTGGTGGAAAAAACTCAAGAGAATGCTTTAGAAAACTCAAGAAAAACTCTCTTGATAAACACTCCTTTTGATATGGAATTTAAGCCCAAAAACTTGTTGGAAAATTTCTGAGAAAAATTGGAAAAAGTGGCTTAAAAACTTTTTCAAAATCTCTTTAAAAACTGGCCAAAATAGCCCCTTTTTATAGAGTGTCAGTCGTTGGGGCAAAAACCCAGGCCAGATGACCCATCGGTCCAGCCGGCCAGTCGACCGACTAACGGTCATATTTCAGACCGTTGGGGGTACCGGTCGACCGCACCCAGGTCTTGACCTATCGGTCGACCGCTCGGCCGACGAGGCAAGAACCAGAGAGTTTATCTTTCTGGTCGGTCGACCGATCTACCGGGGTCCGATTCAAAGAACAAGCTCTCTGAATCGGTCGATTGTCCAGTCAATCAGCTCTCAAGCCAAGGCTTTGTGCACATTCTGTGCACGTTGGTCGACCGCCAGAAGACCAGAACAGGGTTTTAAGGGATTGGAAAGTTGACATGTAAAACCCATAAAATTTTTTAAATCCCATAAAATCCACAAAAATAAGTTCATATAAACACTTTGAATTATAAATATGTATGATCAAAAATCAACACATACTATAAAGAATTGAATTATTTTTATGATATAGAAATTTAGCCTTAAACTAAAACCCGTATTTTTCAAAATCAAACTTAAAATTGAAAAATTTTTTTTAAAACTTGTTCAAATACAAAAACAAGATATTTAAATACTATTGAAGTATAGTGTGTATGGATTTGATCCAATATACATATAAGATGAAATATCTAAGTTTTTGACAATAAGCTTATTACAAAGTTTTGACTTTAACAAAACTTAAAATCATGAATTAGAAACATCAAATAAGTTTTTCTACACATTTGAATCATTGATGTGTATGGATGAAATTCAAAACACATATAAACCATATAAACTCATTTTGATGAAATTTATTCAAGAAACCAAATATGTATTCTTTGAAGCTCAAAATAAAAATGGTTAAAACTAAAACCGAAAACTTTCTTATAAAAACGCTATAGAAATTTTGTATGTGCATATGAGCTTGAGCAATCCACAACTAATTATCCTTTACATTTTGTCTAAAAACACAAAATCTTAAAACTTATAAACATGACACAAGTCTTGAAAAATCTTCTTCTCCATCTTGACTTGGTCCAAAACTTGATCAAACGAGCTAGAATTCAATTTGAGTACTTGATGCGATCTTGAAGCGCGAGCCTTGAATCAACACGTGCTAGCTTCAAAACTTGAGTTTGAATCTTTCATTTAAGCTAATACTGACTTTAATCTTGACCAAATATCTGAAACTATATAAACACAAGATCATTAGTACTATAACTAAATGAGTTAATCACCATCAAAACTAAAGTGATGGACCTTTGGGCCAACAATCTCCCCTTTTTTGATGATGACAAAACTCATGACGTTATATATGCAAGGATTAAAGATGAGCTCCATAGAAGCTCCCGCTTAACTCATACATAGCAAAAACAATAAGGATATTCAACAAAAGCATATAAACTAAACACACATTTATGCATAAATAAAAATATTAAACATGCATATATAAATTCTCTAAATTCTTCTCTCCTTATTTGTCAATCATCAATAAAGGGGTGAAAACAAACAAACAAAAAATATGTATATGCGATATAAATTCATGAAGAGGAGAGATGTTAAGTTAACTCTCCCTGCATACATGTATTACATGTCGAAGGGATGACTAGACCTAACCCACATAAGCATGGTATATAATGTATTTACAAAGATGTTAAGCTTCCCTACACACGTGTATCACATAAAGAAGAGAGATCAAGTTCCTCAATATGTAAAATACACTCAATATGAATCTATATATAAAGGAAATTTTAAGCTCCCCTTACATATAAGCAATCCATTTCAAGAAAATTTGAAAACCCTTTTAAAAAAAATTTTGATACCAATTTAAAATAAAATTTGAAACTTCTTGTAGTTAACAAAATAAATTGTGATGTACCACTTGTAGGTGGCAAAACGAATGTTGATATTATCACTTGTAGATAAACATAAATATTATGAGATCATCTAAGTTTTAAAGATCTTTTTCTCTCTTTTGAAATAATTACAAAATACATGCATAAGCTTGTAGAAATACTAATTAAAAAATTAATTGACTTTAAGAACTAAATCAAGCTTATCATGAAACTAATTTGTGCTTAAAATTTGTCTGGTCATATATGATTTATAGCATAAGAAAATCCATATATATATATATATATATATATATATATATATATATATATATATTTATGATCAATTTAAATACCAATTTAAAATATGATGCATACATATAGAAAATATGAGTATACAAAAAATAATATGGCAAAAAAATTATACGTATAACTCATATCAATCTACTATTTTATGCACATGTTTAAAAAGATTTTAATTAAAAAGTATACAAGGTATGCTCACCCTACCAACTGCCCTTGGATGGTAGGGGTTTCTAAAAATAAGATTAAAAATAGTTGTAGATAAAACACAATCAAATGAAGAATAGATATCTAGTTTAAATAAGTTTTTAAAAAACTAGTTAAAATTCTTCAAAACATGACAATGAAATCATATATCCCATGAAGCATGCTAAATACACAAAAATTATCACTCAAGATCTATAAAGCATAAAAATTAGTTATGAAAACAAACTCATGAGTAAACATGAAGGTGAGTGCTCAATAATTATGTGTGTAACATATTGATGAGGATAAAACAATAAAACTCAAAACAAAACTCATATAAAATTTTTTTCACAAAATATAATATATCATATGATATGCGAGAATCATCAAAACTAAGATATACAATGTACAATCAAATAAATAATTAAGATATAAAAAAAATAGAGCATGTAAGGCATGTATCTCAAAAATGTACATGTATAACACAAGTTTTAATAAGATTTGCATATCAACATGATATAAATATAAAAGCTACAAAACATGAATAAAGAATAGGCATGTAAATTCATTGAAAATATAATAATATTTTTCAAAATATATGCATAGCTAGGCAATCAATCATCATCATTAAACACAAACAATATGTGATTTGAGTTTAAGTTACTACACTAGCATATAAACATTTAAAACATTTAAAGATTGAGTATGAAATGGTTACCAATACTGATGTAGCCAATTTATTTTTTCAAAACATGGATGATCTTCCTACAAAACTCTCTTGATAGCAATGCATCCAATGTTGTATCCATCAAGCTCCGATAGCATCTACTATTAAGGCACCAACTCTCTCATGTCTTGTGAGAGCCCACATCTACATTATAAACAAGTGGTGTTTGATTTTGTTAGCCACATCTTTTTTAGTCCACGGGAATTAGCATAGGAACCCAAATATTTTTATTTGCAAAATTTAAATAATTTAGTCTATCAAAATAAAATTTTGCAAGATGGCCTTTGTGGCTACAATGTGTACATGTGTACACTCTAGCATACAAATGAGAATGATGTATATGGGCATTTTTACATGATTGTATGCAGTGTAGAATGTGCATGTATATGTGAAACTTGTTTCTTTCGAAACATAAATTCCAATTTAGAGTGGTTAAATGCATATTGGCTCAAATAGGAGTCCAAACAATCAATTTTCTTCTTCACAATACAAAATATCATTATTAATTTTGGAAGAAGAAACATGAGAACAAAACTTTTTCTTTTTAAAAATATTCCTTTTCCTTTAAAAACAATTTTCTTTTTTTAAAGAGTTATTTTTCTTCAAAACAATCTCTTTTTTTCTTTTTTCACAAAAATAATTTTATCTTCAAACATTTATTTTCTTTTGAAAGGATTTCAAAATTATTTTGACCAGAATCTTTTTCTTTTAAAATAGAA
>JAVJIF010001684.1:0-70690 GCA_038442645.1 Agave tequilana
CATACATGTATATTTATTAGTTTTGACTAAAAATACCATATACATGAAGTAAAACATGAAAATAGGCAAAACAAGTGTAAATGAGAGAATCATCAAAACTAGGCTATACATGTGCATATAGTGAGTACAAATGAACAATGAAATGCAAACATATATGAATTAAATGTTGCTCACTATATATACATGTATAAACATAAGTTTTAATAGAATCTACATCTAAACAAGTTATTACCTCATGAAGCACAAATATAAAACATGAACATGCTAAAAATGTGATATAAGTAAAAAGCATGTAAATAGGAATTTAGAGATAGTTACCAAACCAAAGAACTAAGCTCTAATTCTCCAAAACATGGTGGTTGTCCCACCAAATCTCCTTGATAGCGGTGCATCAAATATGTGTCCATCAAGTCCATACATCCACTACCAAGGCACCATCCCTCTCAGGTTTTGTGAGAGCCCGCACCTACATCAAAAACACAGGTGGGGATTTTGGTACCCATTTCTTTTGGGTCCTTGAGGATTAGTATTGTAAGGAACCCAAACATTTTTTCTGTTATTAGCAAAATTAATATGATGTATCTTATCAAAACAAAACTTTACTAAATGGCCTTTGCGGCCACAATGTGTACAAGTGTACACTCTACTATGCACATGTGTATGAGGGTGATCGTGGCGTGCAAAATGTGCATATGCATGATGTGAATGATGTGCATGAGTATGTGGAGTTTGTTTCTTTGAAAACAAAGACTCCAATCTAGAATGATTAAAAGTATATTTGCTCAAAGTTGAGCTTAAACAATTTATTTTATTTTTTAAAAATTTAACTTCATTTTTATCAATGGTTGTGGCATGAAAAGCATGATCAATAGTCCTTTTCCTTTTAGAAACATTTACTTTTTCCTTTTTACAATTTTTCTTTTAAAGAGTTGCTTTCTTGCAAAGCAACTTCTTTTTGTTTTTCTACCAAAACAATTTTATTTTTCAAATTAGTGTTTCCTTCACAAAGTTCATTTAATTTAGACATCAAGGAAACATTTTCATTTTTCAAAGACTCATTTTCTTTTGAAATATTTTCAAATTTATCTTGTAAAGAATCTTTTTCTTTTTAATAAACAATCAAATTTATTTTTCATTTTCTTGTTATCTTTCTTAAGCAATTCATATTTTTCAAGAAGTTGTTGACAAAATGATTCAAGCTCATCATAAGACATTTCAACATCTTCTTCTACCTCGGATTCTGTAGTTACCTCAAGGGGGTTATCCCCTTAGACCATGTAGAGCACACGTTGGAGGTATCACTTCCAACATTCGAATCGCTCCCCGCATAATATTGTTCTTTTTCGCCAAGGGAGATCAAAGGTTCCACACTACAAAAGCCGAATCAATGTTAGCAACCTTAGATAAATAAACATCATCTAGGGTAGATCTTAAAGCATGTAGGGCTTTTGCATTAGCCTCAATATTTTTGCCATTTAAACAATATGAATCTTTAATAGTGGCAAAATAAACATTAATACCTAGGGCTTTGAGGAATAAGGACATCTTAACTTTTCAAGTTTGGATGTTAAGAATGTCAAAAGTGGGAGGTGTCATGAAGTCCATGGTGTGTGTAAACAAATATTGTGATTAGCTATAAAATGAGGATTTTTAACTCTAGGTTGTAAGACCCAAATCAAGAGCACTTGGCTCTGATACCAATTGTAAATCACCTAGAGGGGGGTGAATAGGTGATGAGCTAATCAATGGACAAATAATGCGGAATTAAAAACTTATTAAACTAAACACCACGTATAATACAAGAGCGTAGCCGGAACCCCGTGAAGGGCTATGGACTAACTCCTCAAGATTTCTCTAAATAAGAGTTGAGGTGCCGCGTTGGCTCTCTTGGTTGAATACAAGTGTTAGCAAATAATCCCCAAGCATATAACAATTAAGCTCACAATATATATCAAGCATATAAAGATGAAAGCAATATAAGCATGCAAGATATAAACAAGAGTAAGAGATAGAGAGTGAGCAATCGCAAATACGGGAGATTTGTTTCGAGGTTCGAGCACACTTGCTCTACGTCCCCGCCTTCAACACTATGAAGGATTTTCACTAAAATCGATCCCACCGGATCACTCGGTGCCGCAACACCTACAAAGCGAGTTCACACTTGAACTCCTTGGACTCTCTAGTCCCGTACACACCGCAAGCCCACAAGCTCGCCAAGGCCGCACCTCAACACCGAGTTCACACTAGAACCCGAAACAACGCGAACACACACGTCCGCCTTTTCAAAGCAAAGATGAAGTCTTTGGTGATAACAACACTTTGATCACCTAAAAACGATCTCACAAAAACACTCATATAGGTAGATATAGCAATGGATAGCTCAAGTGTTGTGTGAGAAAACTAGGATTGAAATGGTGGAGGAAAAACTCAAGAAAATCACTTTTGAAAACTCTTGATAAACTCTTCTTTTGAATGGAAGTATTTGGCTCAATTACAAGTGGAGAAAACCTCTTAAAAGAGTTGAAAAACTGATACAAAACCCACTTGAAAATCTTGTAGAAAACAGCCCCCAAAAGTCCCAGTTTATAGGGCTAGAAAAACTAGCCGTCGGAGGCAGGTTGGCCTATCGGTCGACCGCCCGGTCGACCACCAACGGTCAGATTTCTGACCGTTGGGGCGTCGGTCGACTGGCCTGGTCGACCGCTGCCTAGAACAAGGAACAAAGTTCTCTACCGGTCGACCGGCCCGATCGACCGGGGCTTTCCAGATAGCAGAAGCTCTCTGCAGTCGACCGGGGTCGGTCGACCGGCCCTCCAACCATGCACGTCGGTTGACTGACTGGTCGACCGACTTCAAGCTCGGTCGACCGGTCCAGTCGACCGACAAAAGCCAGGTCAGGTCAATTAAGGGATTGAAAAACTTGGCATTTTGACACAAATAAAATCCCATAAAATCTCTAAAATTCTACAAAAATAGTTTCAATATTATACTTTGATAAACAAACATGTTTGAGCAAAATCAAGACATGTTATAAACAATTTGAACTATTTTTGTAACTTAGAAATTTTGGCTAAAAACGAAAACTGTATTTTTCAAAATTGGTTTTTCCAAAACTTCTCCAAATACAAAAACAAGATATTTAAACACTTTGAAAGCATAGGGTGTATGGATATGATCCACTACACATACATGGTGAAATATCTATGTTTTTTAAGCACTAAACATGGTTTTGATTAAAGACGTATATACTTAGAATTCCAAAAATCAAACCGATATTTTTCTAAAATGAAAATTCTTTTGTATTTTTTCAAAATAAAAATTCTTTTATGAAAACTCATCTAAATCAAGAGTGTGTGTGTATATGATATACTTGAGCAATCCACCAACTATTCTATCCTTTACATTTTAACTAAAAATAAAATCTTAAAAACAAACCTAGACACAAGTTTTGATCTTGAAGGGCTTCACTTGAAGTCTTCTCATCTTCTTGACTTGGTCCAAACTTGATCCAAAGAGTTAGACTCCTCTAGAGTACTTGATGTGGTCTTAATGCACAAGCTCTTAAATCAAACCGTGCTATCTCCAAAACTTGATCTTAAATCCTTTGATGAAGCTACACACCTGCTAAGATCTTGATCACAAATCTGAAACTAATTAAACACAAGATCATTAGTACCATAACTACATGAGTTGATCATCATCAAAATTAGAGTGATAGGCCTTTGGGCCAACATGGCTATTATGGATAGAAATGTCAAGACCCTGAAGAACCGGACCATCCCGTTGGTGCTAGTTTCATGGAACAGGCATAGTCCGGGAGAAGCAACTTGGGAGCGGGAAGACGTCATTCGTGACCGTTACCCGCATCTGTTCGAGCCTTGAGTGGTAATTTTCTCATGTACTCCATATCTTGTCTTATTAATCCTTTATTTTCATGTTCATCTCTTTCTTTATAGAAATTTCGAGGACGAAATTTTTGTTAGGTGGGTAGATTGTAGCACCCCGTACCCGGGATACGTACCCAGATACGTGTCCCAAAATTTTTTCAACCGTATTGTTCAATTTTCTTCTTGTATGTGTTCATGGGTTATGATTACTTATTTTATTGAGTATCGGATCTGGATTCTCAGACCTAGAGTAAGCCCTAACCCAGACCGAGAACCCGATACCAGTCAGTAGCCCGATTTGACTTTCTGGTAGTCCGATTTGATCAATTTTAGTTTCAGACACTGTTTTTTAATATTTTAGATTTTTCATAATTTTCTGAAATTTTTTAAAATTTTTCTGCAAAATCTCCAAAACCGGTGTCGGTCGGCATCGCTGACTGATTCCCAATTTTTAGTTTTCAAATGGGATTAAATTTTTAAAAATAGCTTTCATGTTACTTCTTAAAATTTCATTTTCTATCTAAATACATTTTTTTGAGATTTTTCAAAATTTATCAAAATTTGACCGATTTTGGTGTCGGCCGGTAACGCCGAAAGATTCTAGGATTTTTAATTTAAAAACTATATTAAATTTCTCAAATCTAATTTCACCGAGTATATTAAAATAATATTTTCTATTTTTGAGAATTTTTCGGAACGTTTCTGAAATGGTCGAATTTTCGCCCCATTTAAATAATAATATTATTTACCGACAATTTCTTTTCTTACTTTTTCCTTCTCTAATCCCCCACTTTGTACTTTCAGAAATTATAATAAATAAATAAATTAATAATAATAATTTTAAACTATTTATCTTTTTCTTATTTTTTCTTTTCTTTAATTTTCTTTATTTTCTTTCTTTTTCTTTTCGTCCCTTTGATTTTCCCCCACAACTAATGCACTGCCGCCTACAAGCCACCCGCCGCCCGCCGCCTGCAGCAGTAGGTCTGCTGCCGCAGCTCTATCACCCCCTAATTCATCATTCCATTCCCCTCTCCTTCTCTATTAAACCTCCACTTCCTTTTCCATTTCATTTCAAAAATTCAAAAACCATTTCATCTCCTCAACCAAAACAAACCCACTCCTTCAACTCACGACCCAACCATCCATGGCCGTCGCCTCCACCATCACCACGCCACCGCCGGCCGCCCCTAGGCCGGCCACCCCCTCCCCCACACCCCCTCTCCACTCCACCACCTCCTTCAACCCCCACCAACTCCCTACCTTCTCCAATTTCATCAAAAATCATCACCACTACCTCCCGTCATCCTCTAAATTCACCCTCATCTCCACCAAATTCTCCACTTCCACCCTCCCATCATCACCTCCTCCTCCTCTAACTCTCCAACACCACCAATCATCACCACCACCACCACAACCACCACCACTACCAACCACCATCACCACCTCCACCAACAACAACCACAACAACCCAACCACAACTCCACTCCCACTCCCTCCCCTAGGGCGCGCGAGCCACCTTCACCGCCTCCGGCGGCGCGCCGCCGCCCCTGGGCCGCCGCCACCCTCCCCTCCTTTTTCTTTTTCCTTTCTTTCTTTCCTTCTTCTTTCCATTCTTTCTTTCTTTCTTCTCATTTCTTTTCTCTTTCTTTCCCTAAATAAAACTAACAATTCCTACATTCCCTAAATACCCCCACCTCATTCCCAATTTACTTCCCTATATTTACATCAATACCCCTCTCCTTTTAATTCCAAATTTATTTCTAAAAACACCATATTTTCTCTCTTTCTCTCTCTCCTTCCTACAACTTTCTCTCTCCTCTCTCTCTCCTCTCTCACTCCCTCTCTAATATTTATATAAATATTTATATTTATATATTTTAATATACAATTATGGGCTAGTGGATTTCTCGTACGGTTCGCGGGCTTCGCAGATTTTTAACCAGTATTTCACCCCGGTTTCAGGCGAGTGCTTTTTAATATACTTAAAAATAAACGCTCTTGTATTTATAACATGAAATTAACATGTGGATATTTTAGCATGCCTAACACTTGTTACCGTAGTTTTAATACATGATACCATGTTATGCGAGTGTTTATTTTATGCTTAATAACTACCGCTCAAATGTTTATAGCATGTTAATTAATATGCGGACAACTTGTTTAATACCTTACTTGCTACTGTAATTTTTAGCACATGATACCTCGCTACACAAGTTAATATATGTTGTTGTATATGGTATTTACACCGGCACACGGTATTTACACTGACACTTGGCATGTTACACTTGATATATGATTTATGACTCCGGCACTCGGTATTTACACTGGCACTCGGTATTTACACCGGCACTTGATATTTGAAACTTGTCCCACGGCACTTGATATTTAGACCCGGTACTTGATATATTTGACACCTGCTCCTGACACCCGGTATATGACATGTTTTCATGTGGTACAAACACATTGATCGTGACCCTTGACCGGACACTACCACCCCTGATACCTATATTATATGACATATTCATGACTATCACTTTATGGGAGTTGACATGGTTATTATATTATTATTACCAGATATTTGGTACTCCTGAACTCCTGTATACTTGAACCCCTGAAATAGGGAGGCTCCTGACATTACTCCTGATATTATACTCCTATTGACCCCCGTAATAGGATAACCATGGATATTGAACTTTTGTGAATACCCCGTGAACATTATTTGAGACTCTGTTATATTTAAATAACTTACACCAGGATGGGGGAAATTAATGGGTATCGATATAGCTTCTGTGTTTATGGTGGCCATACATATGTTGTACAACTATTCTTGTTGGATTCGACCTGGAGGCCATCAGGCGTTTCGAGGGGTGTACTGGTACCCCTACCCCCTTGCCTGCCTGCCGGGTGTGCTATAATCCCCTGGGTATATACTGTGGGGAACGGTGACACTCTATTCCTGTTTGAGCGTATACTAAGACCTTCGGGCATATAGTAAGTCCTAGTGCCTAGTGGTACGTTCCGGCTCAGTACCGGATACTCCTGGACCATTTTCTCAGGCATGAACGGGACCCATTCTAAACATGATTCGTCGTTCCCCATCAATTTCCAATAACCAACCTCGCCCGGCTTGTATGCGGAAGTATATGGCACCGGTCATATACCGAAACATACAAATTGAACGAGTCTTAATAATAACTTGATAATTGACGTCACGCTACATGAATTTTAGTGTCGTGTTCATACTTGTCATTTATTGTAGTTACTCCATACTTGCTAATTTGATTACATGACATTTAACCTGCGACACTTGCTTTATTTCATGATTCACTATTTATTGTGATTATTCCATGCTTATTGATTTTGATACATTATACTTGACCTGATGCACTTACTTTTATTTATACTTGCCACTTGGCTTCTTCTTGGACTTGCTGGGTTGCCCACTAACAACCCTGGATTTATATGTTCAGATTTGACAGGTTGGACCGAGGTGGACCCATCAGCTGAGGATCAGGCCTACTTCGAGCAGCAGCGGATCAGCCATAACTTCGTCCAGTCTTTCCCCGCTCGCGAGATTCCCTTTTCAGCTCGTGAGTTATTATCTTTTGTACCCTGTACAGTCTACTTTTGTACTATCTAGTGATGTAATATTTATGTAATATTATGTCACTATTTGTGATGACTAAGTACTTGTACTATTTTGTATTGAAATGTATAATACCGCATATTTTCGCACTCTAAACCCTGTATTGTGTTGTATTAATGCTTAGCGTACATACGTGACGGTACCATCGCCCTGCGTATGTACGTCGTAGTGGCGTCCCCGTACCCGCCAGGATCGGGGCGCCACAGTCATTGCTCCCTCTCGGAGATGAAATGTGAATGTCTAAGGCTCCATCTTTCTATCAAAGCCGTAAGCAATGGCCGATCACTCACCCAACTCAACCTAGAAGGAATCAATAACCTAGCCCGTGAAACGTACTCAATGACACTATCATCCAGAAGCTCACAATGCTTTAGTGACCGTGAATGATCTAAAAATTTTGATAGTCCCAAGATCCTGCAGATTTGCAAATAAATGAACGAGAATACAACTAGCATGTTAAAAACGCACATTATAATATTCAAATTTAATGCACATAAAAAGATACCCGGTTCAAGTCTATATGAGCGAATCGATGCTCCTCCTATAAGTGTAGAATATCAGAACAGACTGGCCCAGGGTCCATAAGTCCCAAACCTGAAAAAAGATCAAATATAATTATTATTAGTCTAAAATTAAATCATACACAATTTTTCTAAAATTTTAAGTGAAATGTAAGCTAGCACATGACATTATCAAATATAACTAAACCATATACATACTAACCCAATAGAAGATGAGGGTGCTGGTGGGAGGGGACACCTAACCTTGTTACGACCTAGTTTCTTGCAATCGCTATATCTATTTCATCTATGACCTTCGCGTTCTCCATCTATAGTACCCGTATGCGAACAGAAGGCGGGCAACCTGGCAGCCTTCTAACATCGGGGGGAAGAGACAATAATCCACAGTGTTCTCTGGCCATAATCGTGCATTGGGAACATGATGATTTAAAGCATAAGACTTATGGTAGTAATCCAAAGAATACCACGATGCACATAACAGTAAGTGCTTATGTCAGCATAACCACTCTCCTTAGAATATGCTGCAATAACATGTGCACAAAGCAATTTTTAGAGTTGTGGTAATTGCAAGTACAATATGGTTCATCTTCTACGATGATAACAGTGAAAGTATATCCTTCTTGACTTGACACCTCCCATTCTGAGCGACTGAATTTTTGTCTTAAATGAAGACACGACATATCTTTGTGATATCTCAATTATGTCTCATTCTTTGGTGTCCACGATGTGTTCCATTGCTAAGATGATTCTTTTTCTCCTTCTATAACTGCAAAGGTCAATGGGTACAATCCATCATACATCCACTCCCATGGCAATTAGCAGACATCCTTTGTATTTTTCATATAAATATGTACCTTCAATGCTAAGAATTGGATGATAATACGAGAAACCTTCAATGAACGGTCCAAAAGCCCAGAATACACGACGAAACCGAGCCATTCCATAAGATATCTGATCGAAATATGTTGCAGTTACAGTTCCAGATTGCTTGATTTAAGTGCCTCCAAAAACTGAGGGAGCGTTTCATATGACAATTCTCAATCTCCAAATATTTGCGTCAATGCTTTCGTTCTAGCATTCCATGTACTGCTATATGATATAGTGATGTGATATCTAGATTCAATATAATGTATAATAGAACCAGGAGTCATATCAAGTTTTTTCCTCACTATAAGAAGAATCACATTGCACACAAAAGATGTGGTTGCTTTAGTGATTGAAATTTAATGAAGGTTTGATACAAGTATGCTCTCCTATATATTTTTTTATCATGAAGTATTCTCATGAATTTTTTAGAACATGCAGTCTCTATGGGCACACATCTCTATATGCATTGTCTCCCTCTGCAATGGAAGCACAAACTGCCATGTAGTTCATTTTATTGCTCTTTACTTGCGTGAATGACATTTCACGCATAATGGATCACTCTGCAATTCTTTCTAACAATTTAACTTTTGTTTCAAAGGTATCTCTCACTTTCAAATCATCGATCCCAGTTCTTATTGTAGACAAGGTGAATTCAGCCCTTATATTCTCCACATATGTAGAGTGGACTAAACAATCACCTTCAACTCATCGGGGTGCGGGTCTTCAGGTTCTACATATTCATTGTTGGCATAACCAGCCTCAACCTCTTCATCATCATCTTCAAGACCTTCCGCTGCTACTTACATGCTATTTTCATGCGGCACATTATCACCTGCATCTGGGTAATCATCATCTTCGGAGTCTAACACCACATTATCACCTCCATCCATTGGTGCAGTATTAATCTCAAGTGGAGAGAGATTTGTTGAGTCAACATGTGGCGCTTGAACATGGGTGAAATACATTGTGTCCAGATGCGATTGAATGTCGCATCGTATCCAAAGTCCATATATGATATCTCTGTATTGTGACACATCTGATCTCCTTGCGCCAAGTTGTTACCACTGTCCAAATATTATGGTTGGTTAAACACTTAGCAGAAAGAGAAATGTATACACCATAATAAAATTCACAAATACTTACATGTTATAAACCTGTGACATGAAGCCTATTGATTTATTGTCCAAATCGAACATATGTGTGAATTGTCCATGATCTTCATGACTCTTTGGATCAAAATATCTTTTTTTCACATATAATTATATGTCGTGCTTGGAATAACATAATTCAAGTATAGCATGACAGTCAACATCATCCATTATCCCTACTGCTTGATAGTTCTCGTGAGATATTGGCCACTTGCATGTCAAGTGAATCTGATACTCGTTTGGATTAATTTTCGTGATTCGATGATTTTCTCTATCAATTCACACCTTGTAAATGATTTTCTAACAACTATGGGTTTTACTATTCCGATGACATAACTTGAGTTATTATCCCTATCTATTATAAGTTTACCATTAAACTAACAAAAAAGAGGGATACAGTCACTAGATATTATACCTAATGGATGAAACAATGAACTATTAACTTGCTTTAGCTTCTAAAATTTAACCGAAGCATAACAACTACATAAATAATAATTACAATCGACAGGAATCAAATTATCATAACAACTACATTTGATACAATATTTTAAAAATAATTTTACACAAAATTTACTCTAAATTTACTCTAATTTTACTCAAATTAAAAATTATATGCAATCAATGTAACAATTTTACAAGAAATAATCTAATAAAATAATTTTCAAAAACGTAAATTACAATTGATAGAGAGAGAGGTAGAGAGAGAGAGAGAAACTTTGAGAGAGAGGGAGAGAGAGATGACTTAGAGAGAGGGGCATGCGAGAAAGGGGGGGAGAGAGAGAGAGAGAGACGACTGAGAGGGAGAAATGAGAGAGAGAAGAGAGATTGAGAGAGAGGGAAAGAGATATCCGGTCGAGGTGGCAAGGCGATAATCGGGGTGGCGGAGGCGTCGGTCGGGTGTTAGGGCACAATTGTGAGAGAGGGAGGGGACTTGAGAGGGGGAGCTGGGATTTGTGAGAGAGAGAGAGAGAGAGAGAGAGAGAGAGCACATTATAAAGAGGGGGTCGTGGGGGGTTCGGGGCACCACCTGTTCCCACACAACAGGTAATTTACCTGTTGTGTGGGAACAGGTGGTGCCCACACACAACACACACACACACACACCCACACACACACACACACCCTGTTGTGTGTGTGTTCCCACACAACAGGTAAATTACCTGTTGTGTGGGAACAGGTGGCGCCCCTCCCCCGGTCGTGGGACCCCTCTTTTATAACGTTCATGGAAGATTTTTTTTTTTTTTGTTTTCAAATTTGTAAGTGCAGATGCTAAGGCCGCTCTATGTACAGTGAACAAATTTGTTCACTTTACAGAATGCTCGGCTGTTATGTTATTTGAGTGATGGAAAACGGCCTTGGTAAGTCTGTATTTCTGTTAAGCTTAAAAACTACCAACACACAAGTTCGTCCTTGTAAAGGACGGGCTGTTAAATAGTATAATTTACAAATTCCGGTCTTGACAACACCAGACTTCTGTGAAACTACAACACAACACGCCACGCTGACGCCCAAGTCGATCGTTGGCCGACGTGGCGCCAACGTGGCATGAAAGAGGTCAGTTTTTAAAAATATTTTGAGATAGACTTATTTTTATAATTATTTAAAAAAAAAGATTAATTCAAAAAATTGTCCTTAACTGAATTCACCCGTCTTCATTCCCGCCAACGACTTTAACCAACTGTGCGTATTCGAATATCAGTGGCTACTGTAGGAACAGCTAGAGAGTTCTCCTGTAGCATGTGCCGATTTTCCTGTAGCACCCGAAGAAATTTCTGGCCTGCATCAGATTGAGACCGGAGAGGAGGAGAGGGGCGAAATCTAGTGCTGAGAGCTTGGCTTCTGTTGTTGAGGAGGAGACCTGCAAAGGAATGGAGCTAAATCAATAAGGAGGATAGAGTTGAAGAGCCGAAGAACTCGAGGAGAGGGAGGCCGAGAAGGGGGAATTCTTCGAGGGTTTTGTAGAAAGATGAGATCTCGGACGAGGTCGTGGAGGACAGTGTTGAAGTGATGCCGAGAAGGGCATGGGGCCGGACTCAGGCTGCTGCTGCTGCTGCTGCTCGGGTTTCCAAGGAGGAAGGGCCTCGTGAAAGCAATGTAGAGGCTGATTCTGTGAGGGTCTCGAAGGAAAATGAGCATTTGGATTCAGTTGTGGAGGATATCATTGAAGCGCCAAAGAGAGTGAAGAAAGGGAGGTCCAAAAAGGCTCCAGCTAGGACTCAACCATCTCGGACTCGAGCTTCTACTGCTAAGGTTTGACATGCTGATGAATTTCTTTATTACGATTCATTAGCTGAAAAAGTCGACATGAAGGGAGAACTAAACGTGTAAGGCGTTGCTGCTGGGTCGAAGAGGAAACAGTTGTTTATTCCAAGCTGTACTTTTTCCTCTCTCTTTTTTTTCCCCCCTACATAAAAATGATTTCCAAGCTTCTTTTTACCTCAACTGGTAAGTTGCATGCTCGGCCTTAGTGAACAGTTGTGCAAACAGAGAATTTAAAGCTGTTCGTGCAGAATATTCTATAAGTTGCTGAAGGTCTCAATTTCATACATCACATTGAACCCGAAAAGTTTTAGAATCTTACATTTTAAACATGTCCAGTTCAGCTCAAAACAACAGTCATACAAGTGGGAGCTCAACAAGATATACAGAGTTCAGTTGATCCTCCCTTTTGGATTTGCTCCAGGAACCCGTCTCTGCACACTATTTACTCGATTCCTGAATCGAATCATACCTGGGAATCATGGCAGTCTGAGGCACAGCATTCTTTTAAAGTCATGATGTAAAGCCTCTCTCATTTGACATTATACTATTTGAGGAAATTATTCTTTAATTTCCTTTTCTTCTCAGGTGACCAACTTTATGTTGTGATATTGAACTCAATATTGGGAAAAGCCTGAGAGTTCCAGAGGAATCATGCTGTCTCTGCAATCTTGGTTTCCTTTTCATGAATCTACAAGAAAAAGGCCATTTTAAGACCTCTGAGCATTGTTTCTAATTGTCTCTAATGATGACACGCATCCACTAGATGACCATTTCATGTAGTAAAAGTGAATCGACATTGTCAAAATTACAAAAACCTGTGAATTTAACCTTTTGCTCTTTTGGTCCAGGCGTTGTCAACGGACGGGTGAAGAAAAGAAAATAACAAGGAAGTATACAAGGAATCCTGCAAGTAGGATACCGCCATAGACGAAAGTCTGTGATGTTTGAACTGGAAAACTGTACTCAATGCAGCAGCACCTCATCTTCTCCTTCTCTGTATGCAAAACACGGTCTACATACCTGAAACCAGAAGCAGAGAAAGTGCCTCTTTTTTTAAAAGGGAAATCACTAAGATAGTAGAAAATACATACTAGCTGGTTTCTACACCAGTAATTTTGGTGGAGCCCTTATAATTGCCCTTATAATTTTTCAATCTTATCTTCAGCATCTTATAACAAAACTTGAAATTTTGCACCATAGTAGGGCATTAGAGGAAATGTATACTCACTGTTGAGTAAATACAGTGCTTTGGAGTATGTCCGTACTGTTCTGATATGCATCCTCCAACCGATGTTCATATAGTAAGGATGATAACTCCACCAGCTGTTCTTCAAGTTTCTAATATGAAGAGGAAGAGAAAAGATTATCTAAAATTCTAAAACAGAAAGCACAAATATTTTAGCAACACAGGTAAAAAAAAAAAAAAAAAGGAATGGAAACCTTACATCTAAGTACTGTTCTAAGCGTTCGACAAGCTCATGAGGGAATGGTTCTGGTAGATTGGTTACTTTTTGTAGAATTTCTCCAGCCACAGCTCTGTGCCAGACTTCCTTTTCTTTCCTTTCACTGGCTCTCCAAGTGGTGTTTTCAGGTGTTCTGCAGCAAAAGATTGGACAGCCTATACAAACAGAGATAAAGTCCTAATTTTAGCCATCACATAGGTAGACAATTGGATGTAGCAACATTGTTTCTGATAGTGATACCTCTGATGTCTCCCGGATCCTGCGAAGGGCAGAATCAACTTGTGCATATATTGTGCTTCTCTGCAACAGGAAAATGTGGATGAGACCTGGTTCTATGAAACTGGATCGAGTAAACTAACTGGTGCATATGCATGCACGCATATAGTTTACTGTTCAAAAAATGTTTTCATAGATACCTATATCAGCCTGGTTTAAATCCTAGATATCACACATTCATAAAATTGATGATCCCACACATCTATATAACATTTCATTATTTCTCTTCAGAAATATTTTTCTTGCCATATAAATTAAAGAATAATCACAAAAGTATAATAAAACTATGATATATCTAACACCAGAAAATAGCCTTTTCTTGTCATGTTGTTTATTCTAGAAAAGTGGATAGAAAGAAAATGATGGGAAAAACAATCCAAAGAAAACCTACATTTGGAAGATTTTAGCACATGGTTCTCTAGTAACAGTCTGATGCTGAACAAAAGAAACAATCAGCATATTGGTTTCAGTTTGGACCCAACCTGGATTCCAACAGAGTTTTACCATATCAGATCGTTTATTCAACAAATTAGTGAAAAGTTTCTCTTAATCCCCCTTTATTCCCATTAATTACTTTATTCCTTTTGTTTCCTTTTCTGTCAAGTTTTTTATTCTTAAAGGATTTATCCATTTTAAACTGGGGAGTGGACAATATTATGAAAAGCTAAGGAATCATAAAACTTATTTCTATCATGCTTGTTACTCTCAACTAAATATCTGAAAATGAAATGGCCTTACCAAGGCAACATCCTGCAGCATTTGGCTGATTTGAGATGAATTAGAGAATGGCCCAAACGGATGACAACCTGTAGCCCAGAGCCAATTCATGACAGGCCTTTCATGTATATGTGATGCTTTCTCATAAGGTGCAGTCAATCCTCCCACTGCAGCTGCCAATCCTGCCAATATGTGGCGCTGTGACAGGGATGGGAATGCATATTGTCTTGTGATTTCTGAGACATAGCTGTTGAAATGAATGAAATAGCCTCAATGTGGAGAAGCATCTTATAAACAGGAGGAAGAGTAGCATATCTACTATATTGTTGTTGTGTTTCTTTTGTTTGTCTTTTTTTTTTTTTTTTCTGGTGGGTGGGGGTGGGTTTTTTTTTTTTTTTTTGGGGGGGTGGGGTGGGGGGGGGGGGGGGGGGGGGGGTGCAATCTGATTGTTGGACACTTGAACTCATGTATGCTTGCCAAATGAACATCCACAAACTGAAAGGAAAACAATGTTACTTAATATTGCAATTTTGCCGTCATTCCTCTGTTCTATTTACTTCTACTTTCTATAATCCCAACAACCTGTTATTCACTCACGTTCTACAAATCTGATAAATGAGAAAGAAACTAATTCAAATATCAACCTGATCATACACCGGTTCCATTTTGAGACCAAATATGCATAAGCTGGAGATCTCCAAGAGTGATACAGATCATCAATTTTTATAGCCCATCAAGATATTAGATTGTTGTGTAAAATGCTTCAATAGATCTTGTGTATCCATTTATAAGTGCCCAATGTCTTGGTCGTGGAAAATTACATGATGCAAGATGAGTGGCAGATTTACAGGCAGCTCAAAGCATGAAGCACATTAATCGTGCTTCTGCATGGACAATAATAGCCATAAATTCAATAAACTGCCAAAGGCTCGCCTGATAACATGAACGCTCCATGCTTCTAGTGATAATAAGAATATTTCTTGTGTAGCAAGAGATAGAAGGTAACTCCGACATCCATGAGCGTGGTCTGGAAAAGTTTTATAGTGGATTTTACAAGACCACATTCAGAAATGTTTGTGGCATCACCATGTATTGCTAATTGGGAGCAAGTTGTTAGGAATAAATTGTTAATTGCAGCATGTTAACAATGTGATTGGCACAAGCAAAAATGAGCAGCAGATTCTTTCCCTCGAAAAACATCTTCTTTTACATATAGGAGAAATCCATTTTATGGATGATTTTGCTGCTTTTCGAGGACACTTAAGGGTTTTCATTAAAGGAGAAAATATAACAGTTATTTGAGAATAGTTGTTTAGTAATGCTAAAACCGGTATAGACACAAACACTGAAAATGTAAAAATGTAATGCAAACAAGGATAGATATGACAGGTTCTTTCTGGCTTTCTTCCTTTTAGCTGGTTTGACAACACAAGGGTCCTTATTTCATGCATTGGAATATAATAACAAAAATTATTAAATGAAAACACTATTCCAGTAAAAAGAGCTTATACGGGCCGCAATACTCAATCCAAGAAAGCTACACAACTAGTCCACATATCCACCAATGCAGACTTGTAATTGCTTAAATATTTCTATCACCACCAGAACAGCCTGAAGACGTGCCATGAGATTTTTAGTATTTTGGTGCTAGATCCTTAAAAGAACATTTCTGAAAAGAAAAAAGAATTCTGAATGGAATAATTTAAACTTTAGTCTTTACCTTAAAGTTATTTTTTCGTTTTCATGCTGAAGGACGATGACAACATCTTTGCCAGTCCAGACAAGACTTTCATCATCCATTAGGAGATCAGCATCAACACCAGCCAAAGATAATATAAATCTGCAAGGCAATTATAAACACTGCAATCAATTATGGTGCGAGATTATTGTTTTTATTTTAGTAGTTTTATGCAAACATCTTAAGAAAACATAGTAAATTCTAAAATAGAAATATATAATTGAGGTATAAAATCTTGTATTCCTAGAAAAATTATTTCAAATTTCTTATTCTTAAAATGAAATACATTGTAGGCCAAGAAGCTATCAGCTTTAGCTTTGGATCAGGGGCGGAACCGGACTTTTTTTTTCGAGGAGGCCGTCAAAATACTATATAAAAGCAAAAAATATAAATGTAAATTATTGGGGTCACTTGAATCTCTTTATTTTCATAGACCATGTTTTTTTTTAAAAAATATTAAAATTGGCCAGAGTTATCACTAGCGTGGTCTGTATAAATAGAAATCAAATTCAGGGATAAAATTTTAGAATAAGATAGATCTGAAGTACAATTTACATTAAAATATTAAAGGTTTAAATCATTTTTTCACTTTTTTCCCTTTTTTATGGAGCTTATGGATCTTACTCAAATATCAATAGAGTTTGTATTAGATGATTTGCTAATATGATTAGAGGTTTAGATTTAAACTAATTACAATTAAAGGTATAGTTAAATCTCTCTAATCCCATAATTTCTAATAGGGTAAATTGCAAAAAAAAAAAAAAAAATTCCTATACAATCAGGTGACACTTTACCCCCTCAACTATGAAAATCGTCCTTTACCCCCCGACAGTACCTCCGTTATGTTTTCCATCCAAATGGCTCAAGTGGGTGTCATGTGACCCATTTAATTCCCTTTTTCAATGACTATTTTTTAAATTAAAATACTATTAATCTTAATTTTTCTCTTAATTACCTAATTTTCAATAAAACCCTAACTAAATTAAGATGATGATGATAGAGAGGATGAAAGGAGGATTAAGTTGGGGTGATGATGATGCTGGTACAAAGGAGGTGGAGGAAAAGGAGGAAAGAGATATGAGCTAAGGTTTAGGTTCAAATTAAGAAGAGATTTGAGTTAGATAATGGTGGAGGAGGAGATTAGGAGATACCTGGTGGTTGTGGAGGCAATGGTGCCAGTGGTGATGGTGGTGGGTTTGAGGAGCAAAAGGAGGAAGAGGTGATGATCGAAGAGAAGGAGATGGTAGTGATAGGTTTAAGAGGAAGAGAGAGAAGATGGGGATGAGGGCTTGAGGAGGAGGTGATGGTATGTTTCATTCGGAAAAGAGATGGTGGTGGTGGGTTTGAGGAGGTGATGGTGGAGGAGATAATGGCAAGTTTAAAGAGGAGAAAGAACAGGAGGTGGTGGTGGTGGAAGAGGAGATAGTGGTGGTGATGGGTTTGAGGAGGAAGTGAGATGGTGGTGGTATAAGAGAGGAGGGTGGTGCTTGTGGATTTTAATAAAAAAAAAATGAATTGGCTTTATGTTTAATTGATAATGACTTTAAACACATTTTTACAGTTAAGAAATCAATTAAGATTAATAGGAGGTTAATAAGACCGGAGTGAGTTTTGGGAAGTCACAAATTGTCACATGACCCCCTTTAACAGAAAACGTTACGGAAGTTATTCTCGGAGAGTCAGGTGACGATTTTACAGTTCAAGAGGCAAAATGCCAAACCCATGATAGTATAGGGGGTTTTCTACAATTTACCTTTTCTAATATATATAACAACATTATGTAATTGCCTTTTTTTAATTTAAATGTCCTTGAATTTTCATAGACTCATCATTCCTAGAATTTAGCATCATTATGTAACTACCTATTTTGAAATTCAGAATTGAAATGCTTATTTTTGTGGCTAAACTCTCTCCAACTCGTGGAATTGACCCGCGATGGTTTTCTTCTTTGTTCCTAATTCCCGAGAATTGAGAGGGGCGGAAAGCTTATGTACATATGAACATTTTATGGATTTGGGGGGGGTGGGGGGGGGGGGGTTCTGCCCTTGTTTTGGCTATAGGGGCTATTTGAACCACAATTCATCTATATTTGTCAGGCACAAGGTTCAAGGTGGAGCCGTGACTCCTAGTTTTTTGTGTGGGAGATGGTTTATCTAGGAGATCTTGGAGAGATGATACGTGATGGGATCATTTGCATAGAACATTGCCGGCTTCAAATCAAGTTGGAAATGTTTGGGTTTTGAGACACCTTGAATCCTGATGCAGTCATACAAGTGAAATTCAGGAAGGGACTAATATCAGGTACATAAATCAACATAAGGACCGCTTTGTACAATCCAACAGCTTCTATTTATGAATTATAAACTAGAATTGGAGGTAGAGAATAGGCTTTGACTCATAAATACTCCTATCTATGGTTTTGTTATATCAAAAGAAATATTCAAAGGACTGCAGCCAGAAACAGAAGGTCCATTTGTTTGTCGAGCCTGCAGATTTGAATTTTTTTCTTCCAAAGGTGCCAAAAAGAACATGAAAACAAAAACATTGGAAACTACAAATTTGAATAATGAGCTTTGAAGACTGCCGTATCTCTTAGTTTAAAAAACAAACAAATAAAAAAAAAACTCTTTCTCCCTTGTGATACACAAAGCTTCATGGTGATTTAAACATAAACTATCACTCTACAACTCTACCTAAAAAATCCATAGAAAGCGATCTTGAAGCAAATCTTTGGTGGTTAAGAAAAGTTTGAAATCATAAATAGGTTCCAAAGTTGAAATATTGTTATTGCCAAATAAAACTCTGCAAAAATTGGCCATGATGAAATCCCATTGAATGCTTGAGATCATTGAAGCTAAGACCTTGAAGAAAAGAGCAATACATGAAATAAATATTCCAATCAAAGCCAAGAGAACGATGGCCTGTGGTGACTTTTGAATTTGTTGCCAATCTCCTGAAGCAGGCAATTACCACCAGCAGTCGTGTAAGAATAGAACTTCTTCCGATCCACATAGGTAGCACTAATCTATTTGATCTTAATGATGCCTAATGGTGAGCATTTATCATCATCTAGCATGCACTAGCTAAAACAAAAGCTAAGGAGAGATTACATATAGCATGTGGCAGACTCTAAAGCGTCTAAGATCAACATTGATCATGAATGAATATTTAAATTGAAGGTCAAGAGAGCAAGTTTTAGTAGGGTAAAACACACAAAAGGTATATCCAGGCTTATGACGAATAAAAGGATACATGCATGTAGGCAACGACCATTTTGAGGAATAGAAGAGAGAAATATTATGAAATTATAACTTCATGTTTGTCTAAAAAAATATGACATTTTAACAAGTTTAAGCAATGACCATTTGATCATTGGCATTTAAAATTAACTGGCACATGGTTCAGAAACTCGGCCGTTCAAGACCGTTCCATGAGTCAACATTTTGCATTGTTTTACTTGACATGGGCCGACTCGGCCGAGTCACCCGAGTCGAGGCCGAGTCGGCCCCGAGCTGAGGCCAAGTCAAGACAAAATTTCATATTATTAATTTCATATAATTTAAATTTTTACTAGAAAGGTAAAACTAATCTTCACTTTTGTAAAAAGAGAAGTTAATTTAAATTTAATTAATTTCATATAATTTACTAAATTATGCATTTATTTGATATTTTAATACCACAACGCATGTACTTATACATTATCTTCATGTTTAGTGTGCCAGGTGATATGTTTTGGACAAGTTATATGTCAATTTTGATGTCTATATTTTTTTTAAGTTTTGTTGTGATTTTTTTAGTATTTTTTTAGCCCTCTATGTAACGTGTCACACACGAGTTGGGGCCACGATGCCACGACCGATGTAAAACGGTGCCCGCCGAGTCGGCGGCCGAGACCGCGACTTTGAACCATGAACTGGCATCAACTCATTGTTCATCATGATCATTAAGGTGCAATGTATACAACCTATGTTGCACGAACAAGGCAATATTAAACATGACACGCGGACACATAGTAAATTCTAAAAATGCACACGACACATGTGTCCTACATGTTTCGCGGCTTCATGATAGGAGTATTCATGCTACATAGTATACAACAGAGAAGATTGACTATGATGAGATAGATTTTTTAGTATAGATGATAGTTCAGTTTCTGACGGTATACTTCCTCCAAATATATGGATGAAACTTTCTCCATCACAGTTTCAACAGATAATAAAATTTAGAAGTCTCAAACCAGAATTTGTGAGTTTATATATGGGATGTTGCTCAGATAAAATGGAAGAATCAAGAAGTGCAGCCATAAGGGACTGGTTTCAGAACCTGACATGTCACAAAACTGCTCTCTTGCCACTTTTTGTTTTAGCGAACTGCTCCCTTATCATTGTTTCAGAGCTTGACCTGTAGCAAACTGCTATTTAATTTTCTCTCCCTGTTTTCTTCAATAATAAATTCCATGCAATAACAGTCTCTTACCAATCTTTCTTGCAGTAACACGTATAATTAGAACACAACACTTATGAGCCGGGGAATGAGTTGTATCTGAGACTTCAGGTACAAATTTGGGTTGGCCTGCAGTTCTTCCATAGCATGCTTGCAGGTACATTATAACAAGAAACAGAAAACCTAACTGGTGCAACTCTTAAAGCCATAACTATATTTAGCAAGATCTTCATCAATTCAAGTAGGTAGAGACTAGAGTGAGTCACTGACTCCATATTCGAGAGACTCCAAACCTATTAGCATGAAGATGTGAAATTTGTATTTGTAATTACATTAATCGCTCATTCTGTTTAGTTTGTACATTCACTAAAATACCCTTGCAACATATAATCTTTGAGTATTTTTTGGGGGTAGACTGTGGATAACATCCCTGACTATGGGGTCTTGTAGATAACACCCATGCACTATGATTTCCTCTACTTTGCCCCCTGCAGTTGATGGGGTTAAGTTTTCCATTCAAAGAGGGTCACATGTCCTAAACCTAATTCTTTTCCATCCACTATAAAATTAGCCTCAAATTATTAAATTTAAAGTAAATCTGTCACTTAAACTAACCATCTTCACCCAAAAAATTCCCTAAACCCTAATAAAACATCACGGTGGAGATGGTGGAGGTTGAGGTGGTAGTGAGTGCGGTGGTGGTAATGATGGAAGAGAAAGAGGAGGTGGTTATGGGTATGAGGCGGAGGGGGTTGTGTTGGAGACGCATGAGGAGGGTTTACAGTTAGGGTTGAGCTTTGATTACTGTTTTTGGGTTAGTGGCAATGATGATGATGATGTTGGTTGAGAAAGGTATGCTCCTAACTTTAGAGTTATAAATTGAGATGGTGATGGTAGTGGAAGTTACAAAATGGAGAAGATGAAAGTGGTGGATGTAGTGATGGTGGCGGTGAAAGTGGCTCAGAAGAATGAGATGGTGATGGTGGTAGAGGCTAGAGAGGATGGTGGTTGTTGGGGTGGTGGTAGAGGAGGTCGTGGCGATGGTAGTATTTATCCTGATTTTGCTTGGTATTAAAGTCCTTGTCACTATACCAAAAAGACTCTTAATTTATGACAAGGGTTGAGCCATATATTTATATTTTAACACACATCCGCAAGTCGAGTGCCTTTCTCATGAGCTAAAACTGAGATTTTTGCACAGTAATATTTTTTCTTTAATCCGCTAAAATATGCGTTGTGTGGGGTATTTTTGAATTTGAGTTGCTCTAATACCATATTAAATTCCTTGCCACTACATCAAAACTCTGAAATTATCGTAAGGGTTGAGGAGGGTAATATATTTATATTTTAACACTTGGGACTAGTTAATGATTAAAAAAGAATAATTGATATGTTAGTAGGATGAATTTTAAAAAATCAAATTTAGGTTTAGGCACTTGATTTGAATTGACCTCCTTTGGATTAAGAATTAACCCTGTCAACTGCAAGGGCAAAAATGAAAAAAAAATCATGTATCGGGGGGAGGGGTTATTTGCAAGGCCCCCTTTTTACAAGGGACTTATCCGCAAATTTACCCTTCCTTTATTCTACCTTTTTTAATTCAAAAGTGAAGTAGACTCTAGCAACCTAGACAAGCTATCTGATGAGGACATCACGCGTTGCCTTCTTGGTTTAGTCATTTTGAGTTGTAGTTCATTTTGCCTAGTTATATTTTCTTTTGTGTGGGCGTTTAGTACATCGGTTACTTTCTAAAATTGAATTTTTGTAAAGCCTATAAATAGACCCAGACTTTTTTATTATTAAACAATGATTAAAATAAAACTTTGCAGTTTAAAATTTCATGAGATTTGAGTTTGTGAAGCTCATGGTATAAGGGGTGTGAAGCCCAAATTTATCATTTTCGTCTTTTTTTCTTAAACCCTAATTTTTGCTTCTATTTTTTTCATTTCAAAACCTTAGTTTTTCTTTTCTCAGATTGAAGGTGATTGCGCCCGTTATACATCAGTTTGGTATCAGAGCTTTGATTTCAATCCCTTTTCAACTTTTCCTCTCCTTCAAACCCTAGCTCTTTCTCCAAAACCCTATATCTAGATCCTAGATCTATTTCCAATAAAGGAAGAAAAGGAAAGGAAAACAGAGGAAAAAGATAAAAAGAAAAACAAAGCAATATTGTTCTTCTCCCCCTCCCTCACTTGAAAACCCTGACCCTAGGGTTTCGTCCCCGCTGCCGCCGCAGGCTCCTCGTCCTCGACTTCGTCTACCACAACCATCACCGCCGGCACATCCACCTCCTTCAAGATCTCCGCCACCGCCATCTACCGACCACCACCCGCCATCACCCCATCAGTCTGCCACCAACCGCCACCATCTCCACCAACCCTCAAACCCATCAAACCTAATCAACTCAGATCTAGCATCATCATCATCGCCACCACCATCCTCATCAACTTCGCTGCCATCAAACCCATCATCGCCACTGCCATCTACCAATTTCCTCCGACGCGGCCTTCTCCATCTCAGATCCCCTTCACCACTACCTCCGCTACACATCATCATCGCCACGCCCGTTCCAGAACTCCAGCACCATCACTGTGCCGATCTCCGCCTTCGTCGTTGTGCTCTGTCGTCTCATCACCACCACCAGAGCAGGTTCGCCACTGCCAGAGCCAAGCAGGGGTCGGGGGAAAGAGACTGCGCTCGGGTCTCCAACAAGCCTGTGGGTTTGAGTTTAAAACCCGTTGACAGTTGGATAGGACCTATCTCAATCCACCCAACCCGACCGAGCCCGGTCTTAACTGAGTCACTGAGACTGAGCTGACTCAGTAACTCAGACTGAGCCGACTCCTGACTCAGCTCAGTACAGGAGTAGCAAAGCAACAACAGTCTGGAGCCATATCTCGCTCGTTTCAAGCCCGAATCGAGCCATTTTCGAAGCAGCGGATTCGTGAGGACCAATACTACGCATCTAAGCCTTCATATCCAGATTCTAGCTTCAATCGTCTACCATATTCAGCTCAACAGTTCAGCACAAGCTACACAACATCAGTCGAGTGTTTGTTTCTGATCTGATTCGCGCCCGATTTGTGTCATTCTCGAGGCAACCATCTTTCACTTCCTATCGACGCTGACCAAGATTCTTGTGGGTGATTTCAGCTCTTCAGTGTGGATATTTCTCTGAGGAATCTTAAAGAAATTTTGTGTTTGAGCGTAAAGACTCACCCCTTAGGTGATATCTTAACTTGAGCTGAATTGTTACCTATTAAATTACTTGCAACTGCTATTATTGAGATAATCTGTTGGTTGAATTGTTATTTGCTTCTATCTAGTGAATGCATCAATATATGTCATTTTTCATCATTTTAGGAGTGTATTTTCTTTGCATGTAGTTTGAACATGTTAAGTTGGGTTATTAATATTGGGTTATTGGGTTGTTACCCATATACCCTCCTTATACCTTGGCTTCTATATCTCCCTCATATCTTATGAATAAATCATTCTTTTCATGGTTTCTATTTTTCTACATGGTATCAGAGCAAAAAAAATCCTAACCCTAAATTCCACCCTCTTCTTCTCTTACTTTCCTCAAAATCACCACCCCCTCTCCTCCTCAACTGTTCCCCCCTCCCTCTCCCTCTCTTGAAGCCACCGGCCCCCCATACCAAGCCGCCGCCCTTCCACTAAGATGTCGTCCCCTCCCTCCAAGCCGCCCCTCCTCTACTGCCTACAAGGCCAGTCCAGCCCTCCAAAGGCTCCTGCAAGTCCGTCGAAGCCCTCTAGCAAGAAAAAAAGCCCTACAAGACTTCTCTAGTGAGATTTAATCTATTTTCTGCTCAAAAAATCAATTTTTTTACATCTGATCTAGCTATTTAGATGCTTTACAATACTTTTCTGGGGAGATCTGATCTGTTTACTACTCAAACTTAGTTTTTTTTACATCTGATCTGGCTATTTCATGCTAAAAATTTGCTTCTTTTGATGCTAATTTGGCTGTCTATGCTACTTCTGGTAACTAAGTTACTTGTTTCTTTTACTGGTTGATTTCTGGTGATTTATCCAACTGGATACTATGTTTGAGATTACAAGTTCCTTCTCCAATTTGATCTCCTCTCTGATGGTTGAGACTTTTGTTCCCAAGACAATAGTTGGGGACTACGGTAAAATTGAATGGATCTAAATACTTGTCATGGGCGCAGGCGTTTCATATATTCATTGGCGCTCAGAACAAATTGGCTCACCTCCTTCAAATTCCACCTCCACCTAGATCCTACTTATGTGCCTGGCTTATTGAAGATTATGATGTGATGACATAGCTTCTTAATAGTCTAGAGGAGAAGATTAGTAGTAGTGTCATATTCTTGATTACTGCTGAGAAGAATCCCTCGAGAGTGTTTGAAATCTATGAGAGATTGTTTGATCTCAAACAGAGAGACAGATTTGTGCCTGAGTTCTATAGAGAACTCAAGAGTTTGATTGATGAGCTAAAGATGCATCAGCTTATTGTTACTGATGCAGCAACCCTGAGAGGATATCGTCAAGATCTAGCAGTATCAAAGTTTGTATCTGGCTTGAGTCCTACACTATGATCTCAGGTGCGGGGTCAGTAATAGGAGGAAATAGTACTCCCACGTTGACTGTCGCCTTCTCGAGAGTTATGCGGGTATCTACTGGGGCATATGTTTCCTCTGCACCGTCTATTGAGCAGTCTGCCATGATTTCTAGTCGTGGCCGCGATTTTGAAAGACGAGGACGTGGCTCTGTTAGAGGTGGACGTGATTCTTATGGAGGCAGACAGAGTGCCTCTGAGAAAGGACCCCGGCAATGTAGGCACCGTGGATGCAGTAATCACATCTCCAAAAGTGCTGGGAGAAATTTGGTTGACCTGAGTGGGCACATCTATCTGATTCTGATCCTCCTGCCCCGTGTGGTAATCCTCAGATCTCTTCATCCGCTATTCTTAGCTCTTCCACGATTGTACTATTGCAAGAGAAGTATGATAGACTAAGCCAGCTAGAGTTCTCTCAGAACAATCTTTCAGCGACTCATGCATCTGCTTCAGGTATGCACGCCTATACTGGTTCTTCTCGAAAGCCCTGGATATTAGACACAGGAGCCTCATCCCATATGACAGGTATTAAACAAAAGTTTATTTCATTAAATTTGTTAAGTGTCCACCCCTCTGTTAAAATTATTGATGGTACCCATTTACCTGTATTAGACAATGGGGTAGTTCAGGCTACTCCATCTGACCCTTCCTGATGTCCTATATGTTTCACGATTCTCTGTTAATCTCTTGTCTATCAATCAATTTACTAAACATAATAACTGCAACATAATAATTTTCTGTTCTTATTGTGTGTTTCAGGACATGTCGACTGAGAAGAGGATTAGTTCGGGGCATGAGCGAGAGGCATATACTATTTAGATGATCGAGTGAGCCCTACTTGCTGATCAGCCTGATCCCATGTTACTTTAGCACTGGCGCTTGAGTCATCCTTCGATGCAAAAGCTTTAATCTGTTATTCCTATTGAGTCCTCTGTTTTTTCTTTAAGTTGAGTCTTGTGAGTTAAGTAAGCATCATCGTGCAACATTGCAGAGTCGTGTCAATAATCGTAATAGTTCTGCATTTGAGTTGCTTTATTCTGATGTCTGGGGACCTAATCGTGTGCCCTCTACTAAAGGTTTTAGATATTTTCTGCTCCTTGTTGATGACTTCTCTCACATGACTTGATTGTATCTCCTAAAAGAGAGGTCAAAAGTTTCTAGTGTTATTAAATTTTTCTTTAGTGAAATAAAAAAATCAGTTTTTCACTTCAATTCGTGTGCTTCGGACTGACAATGTCTTGGAGGATTTAAAAAAGATATATCTAATTTTTATTCCCAAAATGATATTATTCATCAAACCTCTTGTTCTCATATATACCAACAAAATAGAGTTGTTGAACGCAAGCATAGACATATTCTGGATGTCGCTAGAACCATTATATCCTAAATCTATAAAGTGCATCTTTGTTGGGTATTCTAGAACACAAAAAGGATACCGGTGTTATAATTCCTTCACCAGAAAGTATTTGGTGTCAGCTGATGTTACGTTTTTTTGAATCTATTCCATATTTCTCTCCATAATCCTGTCACTATCTGAGACGTTTCCTCCTTCACTGTTTGTTATGTTGCCTACACCTACTTCTACTGTTCTCCACCAGTGCTGCCAGTAGAATCACCGGATCCACCGCATCAAAGCCAGTTCAGAATTTCAGATACGTCTACCTCATCGCCCAAAAGTTCCTACCCCAAACCAGTTCCGACTAACCACTCTCTAGTAGACGGTCCTCCTCCTCAACCATTAACATCTCTCTCTGATCTTGATATTCTCATTACCTTTCGAAAAGGTAAACGGTGTTGCATTGATCATCTTATTCGAATTTCATTTCTTATGACCACCTTAACCTCACTTTCCGTCAATTTGCTTTATTTTTGTCTTCTGAGTCTATACACAGGTCTTATACAGAGATTTTATTGGTACCTGCCTAGAAGCAGGTTGTGGATGAGAAGATGGATGCTTTTACTTCTCAAGGAACTTGGAGTTGATTTCAGCACCCACAGATGTTATTGTCGGTTATCGCTGAGTCTTTACTGTAAAGTACCGCCCAGATGGATCTATGGATCTATATAAGGCCAGGCTCGTGGCCAAAAGTTATACTCAAACATATGGCATTGATTATTTTGAAACATTCCCGCCAGTTGCCAGGATGAATTCTATCAAGATTTTGTTCTCTGTTGTCGTTAACTTGTCATGGCCCTTGTTCCAACTGAATTTCAAAAATGCTTTCTTGTATGGAGATCTTTAGGATGAAGTTTATATGGAGCAACCTACAGGCTATGCTGCTCGGAGGGAGACCAAAGTCTGTCGTCCCAAGAAGACCATATATGGACTCAAGCAGAGTCCAAGGGTGTGGTTTAAAAAGTTCAGCATTACTATTTCTGGTATTGATTTTCACCGGTGTCATTCAGATTACCCTGTCTTCATTCGACGCACAAAGTCTAGCATCGTAAATCTAACAGTTTATGTTAATGATATTTTGTTAACTGGTATTGATTCAGCTAAGCTATTAGAGATTAAGAAGTATCTTAAGCTTCATTTTGTGACCAAGGATATGGGATATCCAAAATACTTTCTGAGAATTGAAGTTGCACATCAAAAATATAGTGTACTTCTTTTCCAGTAAAAGTATGCTTTGGATCTTCTGGAGGAACAGGAGTTTTAGGATGCAAGTCTGCTAACACTCCAATGAAAGCCAATGTGGATTTATGATTTGATGATAGTCATACACTTGATCCAAAAAAAATATAGGAGGTTAATTGAGAAGTTGGTCTATCTCACAGTTACTATCCCAGATATAACATTTGTTGTGGTGTACTGAGTAAATTCATGCATCAGCCAAGAGTGACTTATTGGTTAGCTGCGATAAGGATTCTGGCTTACATAAAGAGTTGTCCAGGAAAAAGGTTAGTGTACAGGAAACATGGGCATGTACGCATTTATGAATACTCTGGTTCAGGTTATGCTGGTGACCGAGAAGATAGAAAGTCTACCACTGGATATTGCACCTTTGTTGGAAGAAATCTGGTGACTTGGAGGAGCAAAAAGCAAGATGTATCTCGTTTGAGTGCAGAAGCCGAGTATATAGCTATGCTCATACGGCATGGGAGATGGTATAGCTAAAAAAAAAAAATCTAATGATGGAACTTAGTTTCAGACAGCTTGAGCCGATGCCTATGCATTGTGATAATCAGTATGCCATCTACGTTGCCTAGAATCATGTATTTCATAAAAAAACTAAACATGTTGAGATAGACTGTCACTTTGTCAGAGATGCTTGGACCAAGAAGGTGATTACTTTCCAGTTCACACCGTCTTCAAAGCTGATCTCCTTACCAAAGCTGCCTCACCTCAGGTGTTCTCTAATCTATGTAACAAGTTGTGCATGTTAGATGTCTATGCTCCAGCTTGAGGGGGAGTGTTAAGTTGGGTTATTAGTATTAGGTTATTGGGTTATTGAGTTGTTACCTATATACCCTCCTTATACCTTGGCTTCTATATATCTCTCTCTTCTCTTATGAATAAAATCATCCTTTTCAGGATTTCTATTTCTCTACAGAACTTTTAGCATGTTTATATTTTTTTACTTAGTGCATGAATTTAGCTTACTAGAGTTTAGGATTCTCCACTATATCTGCTTGTTTTCTTGATTTTGCATTTGTAGCCACATAACTAGTCAAAATTATAAGAAACACCTCTTAGACCAGTTATGCAACTTCCATCAGGGTCATATGTCCGTTCAGGATTACATAGCCATATTTAAGAATTGGACCCATCGTAGTGACGTGAGAGAGCACTCTTCTGAGACTATAACTAAGTTTGCTTGGGTTTACAGCTTAAAATAAGGTGTTATAATTACTGGCTCCTATGATTTAGGCACCGTTGAAGAGGTCTTTGATGTTGCATTAAAGATAAACTTGACTTTCAAAACGTTAGTCAATGTCAAGGCCTTGTGTTCTAAGTTTGAGGGATATGGACATTATGATTATCAGTGCTCCTCGGAGAGTCTAACATGTTAGAACTGTGCCTAGTGATGATGTTGACGACTCAAAGGTTATTGTGGATGTTCACGTTCCTTCTAAGACTGCTAGTATAATTAAAAACATATCAGTTGATTCTAACACACCGATTATTGATGAGATCTACATGCTTTTGATGGTACCAGTGACGATATGGATGAGTTAGTTGAGCCTAATATAATCGCAGTGCCTAGTAAGTCATTTAAGTTCCCTTGTGTTGAATATAGTTTTATGATCGTTCCTACCGAGTCATATTCTAGTGAGTCGTCAGAGTTCTTTGCCATGATCAAGCAGATGATTTCTAGTGCTTCTTTTTCTGATTATTTAGAGTTTGTGTGAGTCTAATATACCTCCATCTGCGGGGTTAGATGTGTGGCTTCCTAGACACCCCAGATATATCATTTTCTCATCTTTAAGAATTATGCCTAGAGTGCCTACTGCATTGTATTTACTTATTTACATATTGATGATATCACTAGGCCGGTAGCAATTTGCAATGGCACCAACAAATTTGTTCCATATGTATATAATATTTTGCGAGAATTTGCAGTTGATAATAAGGTGATAGTTACGAGTCACCCTAAGGCTGCGAGAAAATTGCCTGGTATATAGATTTCGATAGGATTCTAAAGAAGAGTGCTTTAATTGCTTACGAGTTGAACATTCCATAGGATCCTAGTATCAGTTCTGTCTTCAGCAGGGATGATCACCTCCATCAACTATCGGTGTCCAGATCAAGCTACCCTCTTTTACAACCAATCTTTCACAAAGGCCCGCTTCATCTCCACCACCATGGTCTCGATATGATGTACCAGTGCGGTTGCCACGACCAGCACCTTGGGCCGATGAGATGCTTTGTGAGGGGACCCTCACTCGATAGGGTCGAGTTTCTCACTCTAGGGGAAATGATGAGGATATCACGTACTGCCTTCTTTTGATTTAGTCATTTTGAGTTGTAGTTCATTTTGCCTAGTTGCGTTTTCTTTTGTGTGGGCGTTTAGCACCACATCAATTAATTTCTAGAACTGAATTTTTGTAAAACCTATAAATAGGTCCCAAACTTTTTTATTATTAGACAATGAATGAATAAAAAAATTCAGTTTATATTTCTTGAGTTCTTGAGATTAGGATGTGAAGCTCGTGGTGCAAGGGGTGTGAAGCCCAAAATCTATCCGGTTCTTATCTCTATTCCTTAGACCTTAATTTCTCTTATTTATTTTCTTATCAAAACTCTAATTTCTTATTTTTTTTTGATTTGAAGGTGATTGTGTCCCCCCGTTTACATCACTATCATTAAGTGCAGTACATCCAACATCTCATAATTCTATTACTGAAAAGCACTGAGAAATATGGCCGCCATTTTTATTTTTTAAAACAGATCCATGCAGCTCACAAAGAGCTTTGTTAATTTTCCACATCATAATATATTTTTTGGAGTAAACTTAGCATAATGCAAAGGGTAAAGATGGGCATGACAAATTTACAGATGCAGTTATAAGAATTAGCTACAAAATAAGACTTGAGATACTCACACAGGAATAACTCTAGTTCCATAGGTCTGGTACAGGTTTCCGTGTTTCTTTTTCCGACTCTGTTTCTTATCTTTGCCATATGTAGAGTAGTAAGTTGCCCAAAGTGGCTTGTGCTTGATAAGGGAATCCTGGGAACCATCAGATTCATCCATCCAATGCTGGGAAAGACAAAAGAAAGATAAACACCAAGTTTGACATGCTATAATTGAAGTTTGGAAGGATGGAAAAAACATGTGTTAGGTCCAAGTTGAACACTATAATGTCAAGGGAGACATTTTCCTTCAGGCATACCTGACGGTGGAAAAATTTACTTGAGAGTGACGGATCTGCAACCTCTAGCAAACCAGCTGCAAGAACATCAGCAGAGCGCTCCATTTCCTGTAGAAAACCGTGACCCACAAGAAAATGTTATGTGCATATGAGTTCAGGAATAGCCACACACACGCATATGCGTGTGTACTTGTACATCTATGCATGCATGAACAGAGGCCATGTGTATGTACATATGTAGGTACACACACACACGCACACACACATGTAGATATGTTTGTTTGTATGCATGTATGTATTGACTATTGGTACAGCCCACACACCACGGAATTTTCACTTAAAAATTCACACCAAAAATGATGCACTAGAAATGTGCAATTTGCATATGCATTTTATTATGAAAGCTACCTGTTTATAATCGTGTTATTTAACCTGCAGTTAACACTTGATTCTTCATTTGATCTATGAGATACAACTTCTTATAATTATTTAATAAAAATATACTGTTGTAATTATTTAATAAAATATATTGTTGCTCATACTTAATGTTATGATTGAGGGCCCATGATTGCAGCACGTGATATCATACCAATGCTAAGTCAAGCACCCACAGGCAATAAATATATGTTACACTGCCCAAATACACAAATAATATGCAATGGCATGCCCGGAGAGTTTTCTAACCCTTTATTTGATCTAGATTAAATCACTTAATCAATGCAGAAGTTAGAAAATATAAATCACATTGTGTGCTATATGTCATATACTAGTATGTATGGAGGATGGAAGTGTTGGAACTTGGAACAATTCCTAGTCTCCTAGCTCATAGGATAGTGACTCACTCGTATTGCATCAAAAGTTCCCATGCTACAACTTAATGCAAAATCTATATCACGGAAGTGGGTCTCAGTGCAAGGAATAGGCCAACAAAGCACATTAGCACGCTGGGCATTATTTGCCAAATAACTATAAACTTAGGACTTGTTTGGCAAGAATTGGGCTTCTAACTCTTGCTAACTCTTCCAAACACTCAAGTTCCTGAAGAGTTAGAATGTAATCATGGCATGGATTGTCAGGGGCAAAGTTGGCATTTTCTTTTTTAAAAAAATAAGCACTTTAACCCTCCAAACCTCTTAACTCTTACACCAACCTAGAGTTGGTGCAAATTAACAACCCATCTCATCCAAACACCCTCTTACACCTCTTTTACACCTCTAGTAAAATTTCTTTCTCCTACTCTCCAACTCCAGTAACCAGATGAGGCCTCAACTACCAGAAGCTCCTAACACCCTTTCCTTGGGCATCTAAATGTCCCACCACTAGCAAGATATAGATCCTAGAGTACTAGGTAAGTGCCTTGTAAATGCCGTTTTTCTTAATTTAGTTGAAGGCTTTTTAATACCTCATGCAGAGAAATTCATCTTGTCATGCAAAATTTATGTAGAGTAGAAGTTTCATGCAGAGAAATCATCTTGCCATACAAAATTTATGTAGAGCAGAAGTTTCATGCGGAGAAATTCATCTTGTCATACACCAAAAATAACATAGGGTTAATTGCGGAAAACCCCCTTTACTATCACCTATCCACACTTAACCCCTTCGTTATATAATTTTCTGCACTTAAGCTTGATGAGGCCTCACATCTAATGTGAGTCAATTGACCATCATATGACCCCCTTGCTCAAATTAGTCCTTCAAGTTTCCCTTAGATTTCCCATGCCTGAAGACAAATGTGAAGGGCATATGTGAAGGATTGACAACCAAATGAGCTTTTTGGTTAGCTTCTGAATTAAGGGTGTTAGTGGGAAAACTAAGGAAAAATTAAGGGTTAATTAGGGTGAGGAAGTCAAGTGTCACATAAGCTGGGAAGTTTAACCCCGCTAGGCCACAAGGGAGTTAGGTGCACACAATGGTTGTTAGGGGGTTTAACTGCAGAAGTGATAGGACCAAGGGATTCCAAATTAACCCACTGACATATAGCTGCCTGAAACTGCAATGTACTTGATCTAATTGTAAACTAGTGACCAGAAACTAGATTGGTAAATACATAGATGATAAAAACAATGATAAAATGAATGTACTTAATTACACATTTATATTCATCTAAAACAGATTAGCAAGCAGAAGCTATGAACCAAGATTAGATTGGAAGTCTGACAGTAGTACAAGGATGTGGATGGCAAAGTACAAAAGGGAAGCAATAAAAAGGTTATTCAACAGATAATTCCTACCGAGACTAACAAGCCTTGATACGACTTTTGGAATTTAAATATCTAAATTTATAGGCAGTAGGGTTCCTAACACTGTGAGCCAGGGGTCGAAAACCTATAAATGAAAAATTAGTTACATATTAACAGGAAAAATAGAAACAAAAAGGTTTCTTTATCCATGCATAAAAGAACCTCTTTTAAAATACTATCACCAATACTGTGAACAAATTCCTTGAGCGCGGCTCGTATTACTCGATTCATTATTTGATATTGTTATCGGACTCAATATTATCTTATCCTAAGATTTCCATGTCCATATAACATTCTTCAATATGGACTTGTTACTATACAAGGCTCTTTCTGACATTTTTCTGTTTGAAAATCATGAGTTCATGGTGCATGCATATGGTTGAACAAAATATGCTATAACGGACACTGTTCCAAATAGGAAAAAGAACATACAGTGAATGGTCAACCCTTAAGCTAAGTATAGCAAAAGCTTCCAAGCAAAAAGCTTATGTCCCATCAATTTTCATTTTCTGTTATTTAATTTATGAGAATACATGCGAGAAAAGATAACATAAGAATGAAAAAGATAAAATAATATAAATATTAGAAGTGACCATTATTAGAAGTGACCATTATCCCCATTGCCATCCTCCTCATCTAAGCCTATTCAGATAAGAATTGGAACGGCTATGGAGCAAAAGAGTTCCAGATTTGACAAAACAATACAACCCACTGTTAACTGAACATCAACCCGCTAAATCAGTACCAAATGCCAAGAGAAGGAAACACTGGGCCATATATTCCATAAATGCTAGAAGGCTAGTTAGCAGGCAGGAGAACCTACGTTGTTAATCATGTGGTTTAAGCTTGTGCAACTGAGAAACATTCCTCCAGAACAGTATGTTTCTCAGCAGACAACTGAGAAACATTCCTCCAGCATAAATGAAATCACAGTGAAAGAAGAGGGTTATGGCAGGGACTGTAAGGAAAAATTGGATTGCATTTGGTGAAAACAGTGATTAGAGTTATGGAAAGAAAATGCCTGAATATATATGGAGGCAGAAAACAAGGAGATGAAAGAGAAGTTGTCTGCTGACTCTATATTAGCACTTAGAGGTGGCAGTTATTGCCAGCTACAATACAAGGAACTTGTGTAACCTAAGATGACAAAAAGCAAAAAGTGAAAGTTTAAGCCTCATATACCAGAGTTTTATCCCGTGATCTACACAGAAGCTAGTCATATCTATGTTCAGAAGCCTATAGGACTGAGCTTCCTAATGGACTTTCTAAATTTGGACCGACGGTGTCACCTTTGTTGGTTTTGACAGGAATGTCAAGGAAAACTGTCTATTTCCCGTGCAAAATCACCTTCTTCCATTGATACATAGAACAGATCATTACAGGGCGCACAATGGTAGGAATAGGACTTGACATGTCCAATTATAGGAAAGGGGTTATCATATTGCACAGAAATCTCCTTCACGTTGACTGTTATCGTTCTATAATTACCTTTTGGGTTGTTGAACAATGATGGCAACACTAACGGTGGTGATAATGGTAATGATGATGTTGGTGGTGGTAGTGATGATGATGATTATAATGATGATTTTGCTGAACTAGAACGTTTGTAACATTTTATTTTAGGTAATGGTTTCGAGTAGCAACGTAGCCGACAGCCATATTTGAAACAAGCCAATACTTTAAGAAAAAAACCCAAGTCTTTAACTCATAGTTCAACACGAAATTATTAAAAGATCAAACAATTAACTGCAACTGACCTCTTTAAGGACAGCTCCATCGAGATACGTTCTGGTACGGACATGAAATCGCCCATCCTTGTTTGTTTCTTGAAGAGAGTGACTCCGTGATGCTTTAGAAACAGCAATTGCTAACTTTTCATGGCGATGCAATGCATGCGAACCTCCAACTAGAATTACCTCTTGTCCAGCATGGACCATCTTCTTTACCTACAGTGTAATAAAAGCCCAGCAAAGACAAAAAATAATATCTAAGAAACATAGAAAATTTTCTTTGAAGCTTCATGTAGAGAACAGAAAAAAAATTGCAAAAGGAACCTTCCAGGGCAAAGCAAATATCCATCTTTCCTTCTCCGTTACAAGAAAAAATATTTACTTATAGCACATGCAACACAAGTTTACAAACTTTGCTCTCTCTATAAATGTATTTGTTCAAACACATGTATAATTTTATGTTTTGAGTTAGTATTCAGATGTCAAACCAAATCAGACTAAAACTTCAATCGATATTTCATGCATGAAGAGTGCAAGCTATAATGAATCAAGGACTTGGAAACCCCAATGCAATGATTACCTATATCAAATAATTGGATTTTATCTGGAATGTGTTCCCTTTGGCTCATTGGCTTTACCTCTGCCTTAATTTAATGTAATTCCTTAGCCGATAAATCATCATTGCCCTTCTTCTAGATACTGTTCTTAGTTCCATAGAACTTTGAATGCTTGCTCTTTGGTTGCAACTATCAAGAACCCATTGTCCTACAACTTAATCCAAGAGAATTTTAAGGGTTTCTCCTTGGTTGCACGATATCTCAATGACTAGTTGACATATAGTTTTGAATTTGTTTGTTTTTCTTTTCTTTCTTTTCTTTTTGGGCATGTGTCTGTGCATATGCATGAATAGATGTGAATCTGGGTGCGTGCATGCGAGTGAAAAAATGTGTTTTTTGATGTCCAGTTGACATCAAGATTTGTTTTTATTTTTATGTGCATGTTCATGTATTTCAAATTTCCACAGAACCCTGTGCTCCATATCTAATCAAGATTTAATCTAGGATACAATTTATTCAAATGATTAAAGCAGAATCGCCTCTCTTCTAAAGCACTGTTGATCCGAGTGTAAAAGCAGAGTTTTGACATAACAAAAAAATCCTTGATCATAAAGATTTCATGTCAGCTACACGGATCCTTTTTTTCTCCATTCAGCTAGGTTAAGGAGCTTCTCTTATGTTAGAGAAACACACAAGGCAGTATTCACAGCAAATTCAATTGACAATATGATTCAGAGGTGATGGATATATACATTTATATGACCATCAATTATGAGAATACAGGAGACGTAGACTTGTAGTTCATATTTATGGCCAAGAAAAACCCAAGTGAAATCATTATTGTTACTCAGGGTAAATCATTTATCAAGAAAACGAGACTAAGGAGGAGGTTATTTATAGAATCTGTGGTGGTTGAAGTAGAGAGTGCATCTAAAGTACTATTCATGAAATTGAAGTGTAAAACGGCCATAGTACCAGCATGCTTTATGAATCCTAAAGTTTATTAATTAAGAAACAAAATGTCCAAAAAATGAATTTGCCGGAACGAAAATGTTGAGATGGATGGCCGTGACAAGATTAAAAAAGGATAAGGATGAATGAACACTGTTTTAAATGTCGGCTAACATGCCGCTATTGAGCACTTGACATCACACATGAAGGTTTCACATCATTTTTTGGTCAAGGTCAGCAACATTTTTTACTGACATATTTCTTGGCACATGCGGGACATGGCATTCTCCCAATAAACTATGATAGTTTTGTCATTGTTCCTCTTTTGTGTTAACTCACAAGTTATAATACATGTATATGATCATGAAGAAATTTGGAAAATACCCGCAAATTTCACTATGAAAAGCCACATTTTTCATAATGAATGACTCAGTTCATGTTTAATCGTCTCATATAAAAGGTATACAAATCTATTTGTCAATAAGCAATAAGAAAATGAACATAGAGTTACTTCATACGTTAAAAAACCATCAGCATCACTAAAGTGCTATAAGACAATATTAACAAATAATTTCAGATACTCTAAAGATATAAGCAAACCTCTCTCTCAATTGCTTGCATATCTATGCTATAGTTATGGCCAGCATTCAGGATGTTGTATCTGTTATGATTTTGCAAGACAATTATAGGTATCAGCAGCCTTGATGTCATGTCCACAGTTTCAAACCTGAGATCAAAATTCAGCTATGAGTAAAATGCGACACTTTATGGATTCATAATAAGCAGGGAGCAATAACCATCCCTTGCAACACAACACATTACGCTCTAGAAGACAATGAGCAAATTACTCAGTCTTTATGGAAGGTTGTGTATTTTTACGAATAATTCTATAGCTGCAGTTTGTCTGAAAACCAACACAGACCTGGAAAAAACCTGAGATCAAAATTCAGCTATGAGTAAAATGCGACACTTTATGGATTCATAATAAGCAGGGAGCAATAACCATCCCTTGCAACACAACACATTACGCTCTAGAAGACAATGAGCAAATTACTCAGTCTTTATGGAAGGTTGTGTATTTTTACGAATAATTCTATAGCTGCAGTTTGTCTGAAAACCAACACAGACCTGGAAAAAAGCTTGAATTTCTATGTTGGGAGTATCTTGATAGTAGAACATGTGATTAGTAGAAAATGAAATCTAGAACAAGGTATAAATGTACATCAACACCTTATCGTCCCTATTATGATCTCCAACACCTGCCTATCAAACTCAACAGATGATGCACACTACTTGAAGAAGTTCTCTATAATGAGTGTGCGTACATCTAATTCAGTTCCCCATATGCAGATATATTTACTCTTGATGATGCATTACTTTGTTGGAGTACCTTTCTATTTGGCTCTTCAGTGTACATTATATCAATTCATTCCTCAAAGATCAATACAGCTCTCGGTAACAAAATTTGTTGTGTTCAACCCTTCCTCCAAGCACTTAGTCTAGGGGAATTTTGGAAGGATCTCGTGGTATCATGAGCATAAACTACAAAGCCTTAGCCAATAAGGTAGGTTTTCCTATTCTCAACTTACCTACTAGGTTAAAAGGTGACCACCTCTCTTGTCCATAGTTTTCTTGGCCATAAGGCAAAAAATTCATCTTATTTTTGTATTTATATAAGCCAAATCCCAGTTGCTTGCATAATAACCTTACCCTTGGTTTACCATATGACTTGACTATACTCAACAATAATATATAGCAGATAATTCACTCGTAAATACCACAAAACGACCCACACAATGTAATGTTATTTAGTCATCTATGCACGCTGGAAAGCAAGCTCTCAGCTAACTTTATGAAGAAAAAGATTGCTTATGGTCTAACCAAATATTCAGTATGAAAATGTAATAATACCTAATATCCGGAGCTATAACATGCTCAATGGTAGTTGAAATCAGAGCTCCAAGTTGTCCTATAAAAAGATCATTTGATGAACTGACACTATCTGCATTGGAACCTCTTGGAAAGATTAAACGTGATAACCGTGGCAAGCTTCTGTAACTGACGCTTCCTTCTTCAGTTTCTATTTTCCCATATGTACAAGGGCCAGCTGAAAGATCAATTACAACAAATCTGCATGCAGTTGGCAAAAGATTAGTATAAAATATCCAAAAATATTAAGCTGATCCTGCATAATACAAGAGCACAAGGTTCAAGTTCAGATTGCAATGGAACCTCTTATCATCACAGTGATATTATAGATAGATGTATGCCTGGGAATGCACATCAGGCTATTTACATAATTAAATCGGAAGCAAAAAAAATTCTAAAAAAACAAATATAGACTGAGGATTTATAACAGTTATCTTGCAATAGATCCATTGTGTTTGGTTAAAATCAGATTGCCTGTCACAAAAAGAGACACATTACTAATTAGTAAGCAGTGATTACCAACCAGTAAGGTCTTAACAATCCAGTAAAGGAACAAATTTAAAATAAAAGATATTGATATTCAGGAAAAAGTAGCAATTGTTTACAATCAATTGTCAGTTTAGCCCATGTTGTCAGCCATAAATTTTAGAAAGAGAGAGAGAACTATTGCATGATGAATAATAGAACTACCAGTGACAGTAATAACTATATACCTTCCAGAACCAAGCCAAACTTGAGATGCACCTCCTCCATTGTAGCGGTAACGATAAATGTAGTCACTCTCTTGCTTTTTCAGTTGGTCTTCTGTTAGCCTATCAATTCTGCTGTACATTAAGCCTTCAAAATCAATCTCCTTGTTCCTAGGATCCATCCTGACCTGCACAACAGAAAAATAAATTGACATAATGCAACCAAGATGATTCATAATACAATGACAACGGGAATGAATAGCAACCATTATATACATGTCCTCATATTATAAACAAGAAAGTTGAAGGGAATAAAAAGCATTGCACCTTGTCAAAATTTACAATAAATATTGCAGCAGGTACAGGTCTATCCATTTCAGTTGCTGAATATCCACCACTTTCCGGATCAAATATAAACGAATATAACTTTTGAAACATTGGCTCCACTGTAGCTGCATCTACTTCAAAAAGAGGAAACTCCCTTCCATATTCACTCTGAAAGTGGAAAATCATGTACTTCTATATTTCTTTACCAGAGCGAAAAAATTTGTGCTTTTTACAAAAAGAAGACTGTTGCATTATTACAAAAGGCAAGGCTGATAATCAGTATTTACCTCTCTTGCAGTCCCCGCTGGAACCATTGCATCCTTCAGTGCCTTTTCAAGAGAAACTAATTCTGGTTGGCCAGCCTACATTTGAAAGGCATGCCATTTATCAGAATTAAATAAAAGATAATTGTGACTTTTGACATCATGATGAAAAAGACATGAAAGAGAAAACCTTGTTTCTCGAAAACATAAAAAAAAGTGATTTGGGACAATAGTATTGACTAGAGTTAACAAAACCAGTAAAGAACAGGACTAGGAGTTTTACTCAATTACCCAACCACGAAGCCGGCCCAGACTAGTCTCGAATATTCATAATTAGGATATGATCAAAATTCTATCCCAATACATTTTTTACCCAATTAGCCGAAACTTTTTTGTTAATCTAAATTATTATTTTCTCAGCATCTCTCCCTCTGCTCCACTCCACAGCCCCTGGTGCCCCCCCCCCCCCCCCCCCCCCCCCCCCCGCGCCAACCCCAAAAAAGAAAAGAAAAACTATTTAGATGAAACAGTTTAGGACGTCCTGATAATATTGGTGATCATATAGCTCAATAATGAAGTCCCCATGTGTATCAGAGGGAAAAAAATTAGATCCGAAAAGGCAGACTCTCTTTAGTTTCGTTTAGTAGTTGGGAGGTGGGGGTAAATTTCAGATTTTAGACAAATATTAACTAACAAATGCAAACATTTGAACTGGGTGCTCTCTGCAATCAGAAAGTATAAAATCTCTTATCTCCAGGGAAAAGACATTATTTGGTAATCTTCTAAAGAGTATCTTACAGGTATAGCATTGTATATGATATGATGCTCAATGTCAATTGGCTCGCCTGTCTCAAGGCATGACGGTCGACGAGTTGGGAAACTGCTTTTCAGAAACTCTTCCAGCTTATGCGCATCTAATGTGTATCTGTAGCCTCCATCACCATTAAAACCAACAAGAACAATGTTAACCTCAAGAGGAACCTGAAAAGGAACCTGCAATAATCTAGACGCATCAATGATCATTGAAAATACTTCTTGTAAAATCATATTTAGAAATAACAAAGAGGTAACTAGAAACATAGTATATTAAGGGAAAATTTTCAGAAAACAGAAACAGAAAATAAGTGATGGTACCAATTAAATGAATCAAATACTGGAAAAAGGATCATTATTTGACATTTACATTTCAGTAGTTTCACAATTTCTCATCACAGTGACTCCAACAATCCCACCTTAAGTTGCAACATAACAAAATCATAAAATTACTGTTTACGAGACTCGTGCAGCTTATTATTGGTTTGATTTCATTTTCAGAGATGTTAAGTCAATTCTTACAAAAAATCGTCCAGAATTTTGGTTTGGTATATTTGATCAAATTTCCAACTTTCTCATTAAACAAGTACTTGAGGAATTGAAGTCTGAATCATATTACAAGGGCCTATGGGTCTGTGTCATGAAGAAGCAATGAAGTCACAGATGGTACTTTTGCCCCTTGTTATGTTTCATTCTGCAACTGTTGGAGATAGTATCTATAGAGGATACTTCTTATGACCCTAAATAGATCCTACATGACATCCAAACTTCAAACCTTCATCCATTAAAAAGGTTTGGAAGCGGTCCTTGGAATAACAAGAAGTAGTCAAATAAAAATAGTAATAACTATTTTAACGCAGCACAATACCTCCAGCAAAGAGAAGGATAACTTCCAAGCCTTCACAAAATGAACAAATTAAGTGATGATGTATGCTATCTTTAAGAATATGGACACAACAGACATGACATGTGGAGACAAGAACGTCATGACAACGACACACAACAAATCCTGCAAAAAGTACACACAAAAAATTGTTGACACTGCAACATCTGTAGTGCTTGATAGGATGCCTGACTTGTCCCAGACACGACATAGTTGCACAATAGAAGAGTCTGTTCTTCATAAATGCTCACTCATTTTGCTACTGCCTGCTCCTTCTATTTCCCCAAAAAAAGATGAAACCATAATACTTTCTCCATGACTCTTCTAATTAAAATGCTACTTCTAGTTCTAAAAGATTATGCCCCAATAATTGTTTGGTGATTTTAACAAGTTGTAAACAAACACCATGGTGCTTCTTAGAGCTATTATTACTGTCACATTCAAGAGTTGTGGTTCTAGATAATCAGAGGCACATAATCAAATGAAATTGAGCAATCCAATTGCATGGATTAGGTTATTCATATACTGGAACCTTCCAAACTTAACACCCAGCTTCTGATTCGATTCAAAGTTACAGATCTGGAGTATAACTGAAGGGAGGTGATATGCATGTTCAATGAAATTTTGTATTGCATTTTCATATTTATATCTAATGCATTATATAATTTTCACATCATGCTCGCTGTAGAAGCCAAAATTTCCCTTTTTTCTTTTAGTTATCTACAAGAACAGTTCATACACAACCAAATCGAATTGATTCAATGAAATGGACAGGACTAAATCATTCCACTAAAGAAACCAAATTTTACAACAAGGCTTCTAAATGATTCTATAACAGACAAAACTATGGGGGTAGATAACAAATAGGACACAAGTCCAAGCTTGGTTAGTTACTCATGATAATCATTTGATTACAAAATGTTATATGATGCTTTATCCTATATCAGATGTACTATTCAGATTAAGTCAGTTACTATGGTATATTTCAAGTATGACAAAATCTAAATGAAACATTGTGATATTATTCAGGGCTTCAGGAAGTTCCTGTCCAAATTTCAATCTAAGGCTTAGTGGTCTTAACAGAATTTGGTTTGATCGGATCAAATATCAAATAAGCTAGTACTATGTTAAACAACTGACTAAGGAACAGTGGATCAAATGTTGAATTAAAAAGAAATTGGTGCCAAAACTTGTCATCAAATCAAATAAATTCACATAAAAAGTATTCAAGTTCTGATACTAAACCTTTTGTCCCACCAAATAATGGACGAAAGAGAGCAAAAAATACTCCAGCCAAAATTTTATATTTCCTCTAATCATGAAAATTTATGTACTAAAATAAATACTTCTCATACAATCAAATACATGTGAGCCACCAAGATTTGCCAGAATTAATTTGTGTAACAGAAGAAACTCCGACTGTTTCTAAAACATTTCACATCTAATCAAATCAAACTAAATCCCTAAATTTTGATACAACCGACGAAATTAATCGCCCGAGATCAAGATCAGAAGAGGGATTATTACCTCAGCACGAGTGTGGAGCATTCGACGAACATCGGCCCGGACGCTGTCCTGAACGTCGTGGAACGCTCCATGGTGCCAGTGAGGGTGGCCAGGATCTCGCCTGAAAGCTTGAGGCTTCGATTCTCCAGTGAAGAAGAGAAGGTAGAAGGAGAGAAAGAGGGGGACTAAACGAATAGGGGGACTCATTGATCTCTCTCGATCTATTTCTATCTCTTGCGATCTTAGGCTTTTGGATCGAGAGTTAGGGTTTAGGGCTTATAATGGCGTTTCCACCATTAACGGAGAGGGACGAAGGTTTTCGGCGCAGGAAATATAGGAAGGGGGATACAACGGTATTGGTCTGAAGACTGCAACAGAGAATCAGAGAGGACGGAGACGTTGTTTTTTTCGAATATGGGCCCATATTTCTTAAATTTACAAGTGCTAGTTGGAATATTCTTGTCTGAAGCCCTAGATTCTTTTTTATTATATTTTAAAAACTTTTCTTTTCTTCCCTTTTCTTTTTTCTTTTTTTCCTTTTTTCAGCTAAAATTCTGTCAATAATGGTAATTCTTTGCTATGGCCAATTTCCCAATAAATAAATAAAATATTTCACTACATCCACCTACATTACTTCATAATTAGAAAAAAAAACTCAACGTCATAATTTGATTCGCTACAACCTCATCCACGTTAGCAATAATTGATTCCTCCCAATCTCCACTTATTTATATATTTTTATTTCTTATTTTACTCTTCTCCATTGTACCTGACGTTGTTCTTCCCTCAACCTTGACCCCCACGCAGAGTAATTCGCAGGTCGACCTGCACGGTCAGGTCGCTCGTGGGTTTGGAAGAGGCGAGGAGCCCCTCCCGGGGATGGGGGCAGAGCCCTTGGAATTTTTTTTTTTGATCCACCTTTTTGCAAATTTGTTTTGCTCGTGCTCGTGATGTATGAGGGCTGACTCAGAAATAGGGTATTTTGTGAGAACTGCAATCATGATCGCAGTCCTCACAAAGCCTAAAAAAAGGCATTTTTGTGAGGACTGTAACTATGGTCCCAGTCCTATTTTAGAACTGCGATCATGCGCACAGTCCTCATAAAGACTCAAATATAGGACGTTTTCGTTAATACTGTGATCATGATTACGCAGTCCTAATAAAGATGACTACAATCATATAAATACTCAGAAACATGATATTTTTTGTGAGGGCTGCAATCATGATCACAATCTTCATAAATAGTGCATTTTATAAGGATTGCGATATCGCAATCCTTAAAAATAGGGTTGCAATGATCGCAGCCCTCAGAAGAAGGCATTTTTCTGAGGATTGCGATCATAGTCCTAATCCTCTATGCTGTGATCATTTTGTGAAGACTACGGTGATGATCGCAGTCCTTAGAAATAGGACATTTTGGAAGTGATCCGCTTTTTGAAGCGATTACTTAGAAGTGTTTTCGTCTTTCATCATTGATGAGTGCTTCAACGCTTGACACTAGGGTGGGCATTCTTGTTTTAAAGAAAGAGATGGCTCAAACAAATAAAATTATGAAGCTGAGTTTTTTTTCTAATTACGGTTTAACATTGGGGGTGTAGTGAAATGCCTCATAAATAAAATGGTAATTCTATACATTTCCCTCTTGAATAAAGGATATAGTTTAGACTTAAATTTGGGACCTTTTATAAGTGATAGACTTGTGTAGTTCCGTAAAGTTTCGAGCTTGAATTCTTCTAATTTAAATACAACCACTCATCATCCGAATACAAGAGCCCTTCCGCTGAAGTTGTTTTATATTATTTCAAGTATCTTAAAATAAAAATCAAGTATTTTAAATACTTTTTTCTCATGCATCAATTAAGGGAAAAACAGACGGCATAAATAGTGAGTTGGTTAGTTTAACAATGCAGAACATTTGAAACCTATCAAAAATTTGGTTTGTAGGATTTTTTAAATGTTTAGATCATGATCAAATGGTTAGATCAAGAATTTGTATGTCTAAAGACATAGATTTAACCAATTCACTACTTTCGGACGTCCATTTTGCGCCGCTTGATGGATAGGCAAAAAATATTCAAAATATTTGATTTTTTATTTTTAATTACTTTAAATAAAATAGATCAACTTTAACGGAGCGGACCTTGTATTTGAATATTTGATATTGGCATTTGAGTGAGAAAGATTCGAGCGCGAATCCTTTCGGAACTATACAAGTCTATGTCTTTTTATAACCTAATCTCACTCTTTTACCAATAAAATCCTTTAGAACTGAGTTATCCTTGCTTAATTTTGCTCTTACAAAGAAATAGATTAAAGAAGTATATTGAGCAAGAAAGAACACATGCAATTGGTTTTAGAATTTTCTTAAAGAAGTAAATTTAGATTTTATTTTCTCTTATTTTTAAAAACCACGTGTTTGTATATGGGAGAGCAGCCAAACATTATAAGCCTGACGGCTATTTTTCCTTCAAAAAACTCAAATTAAAAAATATTGTATTAATTCTCAAAACCCACATCTAACATGTCGTCAGTGGCGAGGCGATGCACCCCGCCAGCGTGGCGGCCATGCGACTCAGTGTCGTTTTTGGGTTCGTCTGGGGGTGCCAACCCCGGGTGAACACAATTTTTTTTTTTTTTTTTTTTTTGTGTATTTGTTTGCTTGAGGTTGGCAACTCTGGACAATTGAAATAATTTTTTTCCCCAAAATTTGGCTCATCTAGGGTTGTCAACCCTAGAAGAGCCTGACTTGGGCAAGAATTTGCTAAGTCCCGTTCGTCCGGGTAAAAATATTTTTTTAAATTTTTTTATTTTTTTCTTTGTCTGAATAAACAAATAGAATTAAATGATAATTATTGTTATTTAATCATTATAGTGGAGTGGTAAATGTTCTAACTTATCACGCGGGCACTCAGGTTCGGTCCATGGCAACAACAATTTTCTTTGAGGAAAATCCAAAAAAATTCGAACTTTGAGGATTCAAACCAGTGACTAAGAGAGATTTTGAGTCCTCCACTTTATTAGCTCGGGTCAATTTGATATAAGATTTATGAACAAATAGAAAAAATTAAAAATAACTAAAATTTATTTGTCTGTGATTGTCAATCCCGGACACGATCAAAATTCAGAAAAAAAAATAAATATTGCTTCGTCCGGGGTTGCCAACTCCAGACGAAATAATACACAGGCTCAAAAAAAAAAAAAAAATGTCGCCATGTTGGCGGGGCAAACCTTCTCACCGCAGAGATGTCGATTTTTGAAATTAATTTGAGGGGAGGTCGAGTTTTACAATATTTTTTAATTTGATTTTTTTTTTTTTGGGAAAAATAGCCCTAAGCCTGAAATCTAATTGAGTATGGAAGATCACTTAAACACGGCTCAACGCCAGGATTTAGGTTAATGAGAGGTGCTATGTTTCATGTCAAAATCGAGATATACGTTTAAAACAAAAAAAGTACGGAAAGAATACCATGACAATCTCATGACAGAACGTGAGAACTCAAAACAAGTTTTTTATGAAAATTTCTCTTTAACTTTTCAGAAAAGAATAATATTCCGACATGAAATAAATAGCACCGGAAAGAAACTAGTATTTTTCCGCTCTGGATAAAAACATAGAATCAACGGCTTATGCAAATTAAAATTGCATTTCTTGCCACAAGTTGTGAAAACTATTTTAGTCAAATATCAAGAGAGACACATTATCCCAAGTGATTCTGCCAAAAAAAATACAACATATAGCAGTTCTGAGCCTAAGACTGATACTGTTAGGAGATTATTTGGAGAGACAGAGTTCCAGCATTCATCTGCAAGAGTTGCATGCAAACAATTGCCCGTGATATGAGCTCAGCAAACAGAGAGAGAAAATAGGAGAAACTAATATGTTGGGACAAAGAAAAACATACATACAGGGTAACGTTTTGCCGCAAATTCAATCTTTCTATTTTTGAGCAGTTCCTCCTCATACATACGGGGTAAGATCATTCCCTAATGTTGTATCAATTAAAAGGTTGCAGTACAACAAACTGAGAATACTCTGATACAAGAGATTGTGATTTTTTTTTTGTTCTTTCCCTTTGAGAAATATTTCAAGTGATACTGCAAGATATCGCAGTTGCTAGAACATTTCTAGCAGAGCTCAGTTTATTGAACTTGCCAAATACAACGAGCAAACCATCTACAACTTGGAGGCGGGCTTCGAACTACGACTAGCTATGAATTTTTGCATTTCTGCAAATTGCTCCTTGGTCATGCCATCATAAAAGCTGTGACCTCTCTCCTGCAAATTATTACCAAAAGTGACGTGTGACTAGAAGCATGATTATAACAGAAATTAAAGAAAAAGTATCAAATAAACATCACCAGTGCCAAAAAAACCGTATCTTCAAATTCCACTTCACAAAAGTGAGAGACAAACATTATGCAGGATATCTGCCTGCTGTTAGGTGTAAGGTGTCAAATTAAAGATTCTGTAAGTTTAGAAAGAAGCTCACCTTTTCAAGGGCCAGGGCATGAGCCAGGTCCAGTTTGAAGCCATCATTTATAACTGATTTGTACCTAAACACCATGTCCCTGTTGTTTCTCAGAATGGCCTCTGCAACCTCCTTGGCTTTCTTCAAAACCTCACCAGTCCCCACGACATGGTTTACAAGCCCCCACTTCTCTGCCATGTCTGCAGTTATAGCCATGCCAGTGAGTGACACTTCACAAGCTCTATTTGGTCCTATGATGCGTGAGAGCTTCTGAGAAAGGCCCCAGGAAGGAAATATTCCGAACCTGAATCAAGAAATTTGAACAATGAGGACAGCTAAGCAGTTTTGGTTTAAAAGCAGAGGGTATGCATTAAGAAATTTGAACGATGAGTAATACAGCCAAGTGTCAAGGTTCAGAATGTATGTGCATGCACAAGCTTCTTACCTTGTCGTTTCTCCTTCTACAGTTACATTCTTTTGTGTGTCAGAGATTTCATTCTGCAATTTGATGGTGTTAGGATTGTTATACACAAATCCAATATTTCTTGCTCTGTCATCTCTTCTTGAACTGTCAAACTCCCATGTTTGTGTTGCCCCAAAAAATTAAATAAAGTAATTTATCCCCCTCAACTTCCACTTGGCACACTATCAAGGTAGCAAGGCAGCTCTTACTGGTTCTAGGATATGGGTGCCTTTCAGCAGCTTTGCCCCCGATATGTTGCTGCTCTCTGCAGCCATCCAGTCAAACGGTGCCAGCCGTGTTAAACAATGTGGCCCAACCATCCAGTCACCCCTCACCACCTCTGCCATCGCTGCCACTAGTAACCTGAAAGTTGGCATGTCGAGCACACAACGAGAGAACCAAAAGGTTTTTTTTTTTTTAAAAAAGGGAGAAACAAAGACAAGCACACCTTTTAGGTAATTACAAAGTAAAGACCTTTGTTTCTAGTGAAATTCTCCCATTCCTACTTCTTTAACACTATGTTTCTGTGATTCTAGCAACACTCCTAGTATAATTCTTTGGGATTCTTCACACCCTTGGTGATCACCTTAGCTCACTCATTCACACCCTCCAACTCTCTCTACACATACCTCACTAGGAGCACTTTCTACTTGTTTCCAACTTATCTTATAGCTAATGAGACGTGCCTATCCTTTTTTTACAGTCATTGCCAATCGATATTGAAGAAATCTAGAACTCTAGATAGATCATCAGCCATTTCCGATTAAGTGTTGGCTGCAAGTGATTCAACCTAGACAAAAATATGGACTCATGGGAAATTGGTATTGTCCTTTCAGTACTCCCTCTTAGAAATGACTTCTCTACTAGCAAACCTGAGTTATCTTCTTGCATTCCACCCATAAGCATCCTGACAAATTTTAGGCACGTAGAAATGCTTGATAAAATCTCTCCTAGTCCCCTCATTCTTTAAGAAACACCATTTGCTAAAGAAGAGTATTAAATATTAAGGTGGCAGGCGCTCTTGATCCGTGAGGCATAAAATGTTGGAAAATTATATACGAATTACTGCTAAGCTATTTTAAATTAAACTTTCAAGAAGGGAAGAACTTCTCTTGTTTTGACTGAGACGTGCAAAGCACTGTCCTTAAGAGTAGATCGCGCCCATCTGAGAGAGTATCTCGGTGCAGCAGGTTGATGGCGGCCTACCCTCCAGGATTCAACGATCGTTGACCCTGCAAGCGTGCACTCGCAATGCACATGCCCTTGAACAGCTCGGTTTTGTTTCCTCTAGAGATGCAAGGAAGCACATACGAGTTTTAGGAAATTTTAAAGGATAAAAAAAATGGTTGAGTTCTGTCTTTGAGAGCAGAGATTAAGTCCTTTATAAAAAGAGTTTTCCATCATCAGAAAATCCTTAGGCAGAGAACACAATCCTTGAACAGAGGAAGAAATCTTGCCTTCGCCAGCGTTCACTACAGAATTTGAGCAAAAAGCTCCCAACGGCTAACTTTGACTCAATGACAGGACATGAAAAAGATGCGAATCTCAACAGCTATTTCTGAATAAATCTGGTGACAAGATTTGAAGGGATTTTGTTTTAATTTTAAATTCAAAAATAAAATTGGCAAAACTTAGCCTATTTGAGTCACACCTGCGAGGCTCTGAAATCCAGATTTGCACCCCCTACTGGTGCACATGCACATTAAGGTTTTCCAGATCGGTAACTCAATTTTCTTCAATGGGCCTCACTGGGCTTGTGTGCGTGTGAGAACCCCCTGGTTTCTAACCCCACACAACCCATCATGAGAGAGACTTCATATTTAAAACTATAGAATTTTTTCTATCCAATGTGGGACTATAAAAACTTTGCTTAATTTTGAGATATCCTCAAATACTAACAATCACCCACTATTTCAAAATTAAAAAAGAAAGATAATAAAAACGAGAGAAAAGAAGAGGAATCAAATATGGAGGAAACATGAAAACTCAATGCCTAAATAGTGATGACTTTTGGTTTATGAACCACTACCTAGGATATGTAGGTGTGTCCCACAAGAAGTTGGTGAAACATAAAATTTCTATGAACCAATCTTCCCAATTATGGATCATTGACCTACTACCACATCATTCTCAGAACCGAGCTGTTCAAAACAGGTTAGCACGAATTGGCCATGCGCCCTACCTAAATATTTATGAGCGCTCAAGAGAATATGTCTACATTCTCATAGGAAGCGGCCCCACTTTCACACTCATGTAGGTGGATCCATCAAGTGTGCATTGCAATTAAACACACCACTCAATAAGGGCTATGGCAATCCATTAAGAGCTAATGCTCATCCTTTGCACATTGCAATTTGTACTATGTACGATCAAACGAAGGGACTTCTCAATAATAAAATAATGATATTGCATCACTAAGTCAACAAATGATTTGTTATTACGCATATGAACTTACTTGATGAGTTCATTAATCACATAGGTTAGGTTATTATCATTTTTGACTCTTTGTTATAGACACGAGTTCAATTCCCCTTGATGTATTCTCCACTAGTTTTCTCCCTAGTGGTTTGATAAATGAATCACTTATATTAAACTCTAACCTCACATAGTCAAGAGATATGATCCCATCATCTAGCACTTAGGCGTATATGCTTACTCTTTTCATTGTATATTTTATTCTTAGCTCTAGCAATAGTAGCTTGGTTATCACAATGAATAGACACAGACAAAGCTGATATCTTCCAAATTGGTATATTAATCAAAAGATTTCTGAGCCACTCAGTTTCAGTACCTGCCTTTCTAAAGCAACAAACTCAGAATCCATAGTGGAGCGAGTTGTGACGGTTGGAATCATCTAGAGGGGGTGAATAGGTGACTAGCTAATCTAATGATGAATTAATGCGGAATTAAAACTATTTATACAAACTAAAAACTATTAAGCTAAACACACCAAGTATAACACAAGAGTGTAGCTGAATTTCCAGTGAAAGACTCTGGACTATCTCCTCAAGATTCCTCTAGATAAGAGTTGAGGTCCCGCTATGGCTCTCTTGGTTGAATACAAGCGTAAGCAAACAATCGACAAGCATATAATAATATGACACAAGATATATCAAGCATATAAAGATATAAGCAATGTAAGCATGCAAGATATAAACAAAAGTGAGAGATAGAGAGAGCAATCGCAAACACGGAAGATTTGTTTCGAGGTTCGAACACCCTTACTCTACGGCCCCGCCTTCAACACTATGAAGGATTTCCACTAGAATCGATCCCACCGGATCACTCGATGCCGCAACACCTACAAGTAGTTCACACTAAAAATCTTGGACTCACTAGTTCCCTCACTTGTTCCCGCAAGAATAAACACACGCAAACGCACTAGCTTGCCGAGGCCGCACCTCTACACCGAGCTTCTACAAGAACTCGAAACAACACGAACTCGTAAATTTGCCTCCTCAAATATAAAGATAGAACACTTGGTGATCTAAACACTTGATCACCTAACCTCTCTCACAACAAAGATCCCTATAGGATTGATGTAGCAATGGATAGCTCAAGTATGTGTGAGAAAAACTTGAATAGAATTTGTGATGAAAAACTCAAGAATTCTCTTTTTCAAAACACTCTTGAAAAGCTCTCCTTTTGATATGGAAGTTTTAGCTCTAAAACAAGTGGAGATAAATACTAAAAGATGTAGGAAAAACTTACTTGTAAACCACTTCAAATCTTATAGAAAATAGTTCAAGGGAATCCCAATTTATAGGCTCTCAAAATATGACCGTTGGAGGCCAACTCAGCAGGAAATCCTGCTGTCGGTGACCGCTCGATCAACCAGCCAACGATCAGATTTCTGACCGTTGTGCCATTGGTCGACCGACCAGTCGACCGAGGCATGGATACAGAGAGCAGAAGCTCTCTGTCGGTCGACCGCCCGTCAGATCCAGAGAGCAGAGTTCTCTGGTGATCGACCGGCCCACCAGCTAAAGTGGCTGTGCACATCGATCGACCAGACCAGTCGACCGACTTCTGTCTCGGTCGACCGTCTGGTCGACCGGCAGAAAGCCTGGTCACATCTTTTTAAGGGATAAAAATTTGGTCTTTTACCTTTAATAAAATCTCATAAATTCTCATAAATTGTACAAAAATAAGTTCATTGATATACTTTGAAATACAAACATGTTTGATTATAAATCAAAACATATTACAAACATTTTGAACTCTTTTTGTGATATGAAAATTTTGGCTTAAACAAAATCTGTATTTTTCAAAAACTATCTCCAAATTGAAAAATGATTTTTCCAAAACTTCTCCAAATACAAAAACAAGATATTTTAAACACTTTTGAAACTTAGTGTGTATGGATATGATCCACTACACATATATGATGAAATATTTATGTTTTTGACAATAAGCTCTAAAATAAGTTTTGATAAAATACATGTATATTTGAAGTTTAAAAATCAAACCGGTATTTTTTAAACAAAAACTCTTTTATGAAAACACATATAAACCTTGTGTGTGTATATGAACTTGAGCAATCCACCAACTAATCTATCCTTTACATTTTATCTAAAAATAAAATCTTGACACTTACAAAATCCGACACAAGTCTTCTGAAAATCTTCTTCTCCTTCTTGACTTGGTCCAAACCTTGATCCAATGAGCTAGACTCCTCTTGAGTACTTGATGCGATCTTGATGCACGAGCTCTTGAATCAACACGTGCTAGCTCCAAAACTCGACTTTAAATTCTTTATTGAAGCTAAACACCTACTAAGATCTTGATCAAATATCTGAAACTAATTAAACACAAGATCATTAGTACTATAACTATATGAGTTAATCATCATCAAAACTAGGGTGATGGGCCTTTGGGCCAACAACAGTTTGCTTGGATGATTTTCAAGACACCACACCCCCATCAAGTATGATCACATATCCACTTGTGGACTTTAACTCATCTGAATCTGAGATCCAATTAACATCTGAGTATCCCTCTAAAACAGAAGAAAAATCACAATATATTAATTATAATTAATAGTTCCTTTTAGATACTTTAGCACTCGATAATATGTTGTCGAATGGTCCTTATTAGGACAATGAGTGTAACGATTAAGTCGTCCCACGACATAAGCAATGTTAAGTCTTGTATAATTCATCAAGTGCATTAAACTACCAATGATTTGTGCATACTGAGATTGTGACACACTTTGTTCTTTACTCTTTCTTAAGTGAATGTTGCCATCATAAGGTGTAGAAACATGAGTGCAGTCAAAATGACCAAATCTCTTCAACATTCTTTCTATATAGTGTCCTTGTAAAAGCATGATACGATCAGAATATCTAGTTATTTTAATTTCTAATATCATATCAATTTCACCCACGCCTTTCATGTCAAAATTAGAGGACAAAAATGATTTGGTGTCATTTAAATTTCTAAGTTTGTACCAAATATAAGCATATCATCAACATATAAACATATGATAACACCAATATTATCTTTAAATTTAGTATAAATACATTTATCAGCCTCATTAATCTGATAACCATGGGAAACAAGAACACTATCAAATTTATCATGTCATTGTTTGGGTGCTTATTTTAAATCATATAAAGATTTTACAAGTTTGCAGACTTTGTGTTCATTTTCAGTTGTCACACAACCTTCAGGTTGGTCTATATATATTTCCTCTTCAGTTCTCCGTTTAAGAATGCAATTTTAACATTTATTTGATGTATCACGAGCTTATGAATAGATGCTAGACAAACAACACTCTAATAATGCAATTCTAGCCACAGGAGCAAATGTATCAAAATAATCAAAGTCTTTCTTTTGAGTGTATCCTTTAACAATCAATCTACCTTTAAATTTATCCAAAGACCCATCAGGTTTCAGCTTTCTTTTAAATATCCATTTGCAATCAATTGGTTTTGCACCTGATGGCAAATCAACAAGTTCCCAAGTGTGATTTGATAATATAGATTATAATTTATTGTTAATAGTCTCTTTCCAGAATGGATCATCCGGAGAGAATAGTTTCTTCATAAGTAAGAGGGTCATCACCAACAAGAAATGTAAAGAAATCTTTATCAAAGTCAGTTTCTTTTCTAACTCTTTTACTTCTCCTTAGTTCAATCTCCTCATTATCATCAGATTCTTGTCTATGACTAGAATGAAGCATGAAAAGGTTTATCTACATGAATTTTTAATGGAAAAACATACTCAAAGAATTTTGTATTTTTAGTTTCAACAATAATGTTAACCTCCATAGCATTATTATCACTTCTAGTCACAAGAAAATTATATGAAGCATTATTATAATGTGCATACCCTATAAACATGCAATCAAAAATTTTGGGTCCTAATTTCTTTCTTTTGGGTTCAAGTAGAAGAACTTTATCTAGGCACCTCCACACTTTTAAATAGTTTAAGTTTGGTGCATGTCCTTTCTAGAGTTCATATGAGGTTATGCTGATTTTCTTATATGGTATTCTATTTTGAATATCACAAGCAGAGAGTATAACCTCCCCCCACAGGTTCGGATGTGCACCAAAACTTATAAGCATAACATTCATCATGTTTGTTAGTGTTCTATTTTTCCTTTCAGCAACACCATTAGATTCAGGTAAATATGGAGGGGTAGTCTTATGAATTATGTCATATTGTTCACAAAATTCATTAAATTGTTTAAGTTCATATTCACCACCTCTATCCGATCTCAAGCTCTTGATTTTTTTATTTAGTTGATTTTTAACATCTGATTTATATTTCAAAAATATTTCAAAGACTTCATCTTTAGATCTCAACAAATAAATTATTGTATATTTAGATAAGTCATTAATGAAGATGATGTAGAATTTTTACCACCTCTAGTTAAGTTATTTTTTACGTCACCAAGATGACTATGAATAAGCTCAAGCAATTCTGATTTTCTTTGTACTTTTGTATGATTTCTTAGTTGATTTAAATTCAACACATATTTCACATTTGTCATGATCAGATATAGTTACATTATGCAAGAGACCGATATCTTTTATTTTCTTAATATAAGAAAAATCAACAAGTCCTAACCTACCATGCCAAAGATCACAAGAGTCAATCATGTAAGAAGAAGAAGTAGATGCATTTTATTCATGATTTCAAGTACATTTAACATAAATAAACCCTGACTAAAGTATCCTTTACCAACAAATTATTCATTCCTAGTCATTACAATTTTTTCAGATTCAAAGCAGACCTTAACTCCTGATTTTTCAAGAAGAGAAACAAAAATGAGGTTCCAACGAATCTCTGAAATATAAAGCACATCTGTAAGAGAAAAGATCTTCCCAAAAGTGAGCTTGAGAAGCACCTTTCCCTTACCCATAACGGGTAAGGGCCTCAAATCGCTCATGGACACTTGTTCACCATCATCAACAAAGGAGTAAGAAGAGAAATCTCTTCTATCGACAATATATTTGGGTTGCCTCAGAATCAATCACCCAGTTCTTATCATGTGCAACCATGTTAACATCAGAGACTACAATAACAATAATGATACTCTCAACCACGCTAACTTATGGTTTGGATGGAGTCTCTTCAGTCTTTTGAAATCTACACTGTGTTGGATAGTGTCCGGGTCACACACGAAACAATTTTCTTTCTTCTCGAAACTAGAGTTAGAGTTTTTTCATCTTAGAGTTCTGATTTGATTGAAGTTTGACTTATGAAAATGTTTTTTTTGGTTTAGAAAGCTTGCTTTCAATTAGATTTGCCTTGGAATTAAGCTCCTTGTCCCTTTCTATTCTCTCTTTCTTTGTTTTTCTCTTCAATTCTAATATGATTATTACATCTTCAAGATTCATTTGTTTTCTTTTATACTTCAGTTCTTTCTTGTAAACTTTCCATGAGTCAGGTAGTTTTTCAATTAGGGCTCTAGCAACAGAGGCTTTAGGTAGGTGATGTTTTCATTTTTAAGATCATCAATTAGAACATGGTATTCATGAATTTGAAAGGAAATATCTTTTTCATCAGACATAACAAAATTCAAAAAAATTTCAATAACAAATTTTGAGTTCGAGGATTTTTTAAGAATATATTTCTTATTAAGACTTTTCTAAATTCAGTTGTAGTTTTATAAGGACAGTAAACATCAAACAGTGTATTACTAAGTGTGCTGAGAATGATGTGTATACAAATTTTGTTGGCCTTTTTTCACTTTTGCAATTCTTTTTCTTTCTCTGGTTCAGGATCAGCTATAGCAAAGGCATAACCAGTTACATCTAAGTGTAAACATAACTTTTTCTTGCCATCTTTTATAGCACGTTCATTAAATGGTTCAATCCTAGAGATGTCCGAAAGAGACTTAACATTAGCAGCAGCAACCATAGTAGTATCCATATCTACTTTTAAGATTGTTGAAAATTATATACGAATTACAGCTAAGCTATTTTAAATTAAACTTTCAAGAAGAAAAGAAACTTCTCTTGTTTTGATCGAGGCGTGGGAGCACTGTCCTTAAGAGTAGATCACGCTTCTCTGAGAGTATCTCGGTGCAGTAAGTTGATGGCTGCCTACCCTCTAGAATTCAACGATCGCTGGCCATGCAAGCGTGTACTCACAATGCACAAGCCCTCAAACAGCTCGGTTTTGTTTCCTCTAGAGATGCAGGAAGCACATAAGAGTTTTAGAAAATTTCAAAGAGGAAGAAGATGATTGAGTTCTGTCTTTGAGAGAAGGGATCAAGTTCTTTATAAAGAGAGTTTTTTATCATCAAAAAATCCTTGGACAGTGAACACAATTCTTGAACATAAAAAGAAATCTTACATTGGCCAGCGTTCACTCAGAACATGGGCAGAGAGCTCTCAACGGCTAACTCTGACCACATGACAGGACATGAAAATGATGCAAATCTCAACAGCTATTTCTGACCAAATCTGGTAACAATATTTGAAGGGATTTTATTTTAATTTTAAATTCAAAAATAAAATTGGCAAAACTTATCCTATTCGGGTCACACCCGCGAGGGTTTGAAACCCAGATTTGGACCCCTCCTGTGTCACGGGCAGATTCTTGGTTCCTGACACCTGCAAGTGCACATGCGCATATTAAGATTTTCCAGACCCAGAAATCCAATTTTCTTCACTGGGCCTCACTGGGCTTGTGTGCACGCGAGCACCTCCTGGTTTCTAGCCCCACATAACCCATCATGAGAGACTTCATATTTAAACACTACAGAGTTCTTTTTCTATCCAATATGGGACTAAAAGAACTTTGTAAAATTTTGAAATGCCCTCAAATACTAACATAAAGTATGGCTACACTTAGAGCCAAAAGGGCCAAAACATTCAGCCGTACTCCCAACGTGTTTCCTATATGAAGCTCAACCTTAACTTCAATTGTCACATGAGCTGGTTGTTATTCAATCGGACGCGAGAAAAACCCATCTTTACCTTAGCTCATATTTGATGCACCCAAACAACCTAGAGATGAACCTATCATTGCCTCGTCCTTGGATTGTTTTCCTTGCGAGGTGAAGTTAACCTCATACAATCAACTTGATATCTAGCCCAAATTCGGAACCAAATTTACAGTAAGATTGTGCTATCAAGTGCCTAACAGGTGTCACTAAGAAATTGGAATGCCCACCAAGGCATAGAGGCATTGCTAACCCGCATGCACCATTGTGCCACTCTATGCTTGGTCTAGCATGAATCTCCATCATGGGAGTGATGACAGCAAGTATTTCGACCCATGAGGCACCACTAAGAATAGACTTAGACCACTTTATGCCCAAAAGGTTAACCTATTAGGTCTTAGATAACAATCAATTTTAAGTACTTACACTCCATTTTATTTCTTACACTGCACTAACTTTATCAATGACCACCCTCGAATCCTTGACTTGGATGCTTTTAATTGGATGCGTGAAGCAAATCCAACACTGTGAAGTCAGCAACCTAAAGTCCACAACTATGGCTAGGTTAACTCGCATGTATGTGAAAACAGCTAACAATTGTTTTATATAGTTTTGAACTATGGCTAGGTTTAATCAGGATGCTGAAGTCCACAACTATGGCCAAGTAGTGCTAATAATCCAATGAAAATGTATACACCAATTGCTAGCAAAATCGAAAATAGGATGTGTCAATCAGAAACCAAATCATTCTTGATGATCAAAAATGTTGAACTCTTGTTACTATGTCTAGAACCCTCTTTATTACCACTTTGATGGTGGGAAAAAATAGAAAAGACGTGGTAAGAAAGAAGAGGAAAAGATTGTATTCTAAATTAATCTCTTAAAGGACTAGAAGATAAAGTAGGGGCCTCACTCACCATCCTTACAACATAAACATTGTGATCCACTCAACCCAACGAAATAGGGACCCAACTCACCAAACTAAGGGGCTATTTGTTTGGGTGCAAGTGGGCCAGATTGCAAAGCCCACCTGCACTCCAAATGTTTTTACTTTGTTTGGTTGAATTTTGATTTGTAAATCCCACTTGCAACCAAAAGCAATTTTGTAGCCCACTTGTAACTCACTTGCACTTGCAGACTCATTTGTAATTTTGTGGCCAACTTGCAGACCCACTTACAAAGCCCACTTGCAGACACATTTGCATTTTTTTGTTATTATTAGATTAATATTTTTTATTATTAAATTAATATGTTGTTATTATTAGATTAATTATTTTTATTACTAGATTAGTATTTTTTATTATTAGATTGATGTTTTTTATTATTATATTAATATTTTTTAATTATTAGATTAATATGTTGCTATTATTAGACTAATATTTTTAAATATTAGATTAATGATTTTTATTATTAGATTAATGTTCTTTATTATTAAATTAATATTTTTTATTTACATTAGATTAATATTTTTTATTTATATATAAGCGAGATTTCTATTTTAAATTTAATTACTTAAATTTTTTTCTTATGTCATGTTTAGCAATCTTGCAAGCAAACAATAGAAATTGACTTCTCATTTACTTTATAGTTGTACTAAACACTGCAATTGACAATACTTTCCCAAATACACTTCCACATTGTCAAACAAACACTTGTAAACTTACTTGCGTAAATTGTTTTTTTACTTCTTCTCGTTTAAGCAAAATTTTCTGCCACTTACAACTTGCACTTGCAGAAACCAAACAAGCCCTAAGAAAGGGATCACTCTGTCTCAACATAAAAGCATAGCTCTAAGCTAAAACTCAAAGGAAACATAAACTTAAGTAGACAAGATACTTCACCCACATTACAAAGAAGACCACTTAACCGTTACTTGCTAACTACTAACTCCCACCTAACTCATCTAATAAATCTTAAAATTTCCTCCCATTAACCCATCCTTGGCTGAGAAACTTTCCAGTGCTCCCGGAGCACAAGGGTAATGCTCCCAACAGAGGAGAGAGACACAAACACAGAAAGATAAGGGTGGCCCTCTTTTGTGAGCACCGGACTGCTGCTCGGGAAACAGTATCTCTTGTTGGCTATACTTTTCTCCTAGTGCATCTTCATTCTTTCCCTTCATTTCAGGAATGCAGTGTTAAGTATTTACAGAAAATAATAGATGTCTATAATCTGATATGGGTGTTTGATCTTTTGGATCATTTACGTTTCTGGGAGAAACTCAATATAATTAGAACAAACTTTTTAACTTATCGAATACCAAGAAGTATCTACAACTAGGACTTCTGGTTAGATTTAACTATACTTTTCAACTCATGGATGAGTGTTCATCTGAACTAATTCAAAGTTAAATCAATTACCCCTCTGTAATCAAACAGACACAATGGTCAGACCAAAACATAAAAAAGCTCAGATATTGATCAATATGAAATTTTGATATGGGTTTGAATAGAAGCACTACAAAATGAAAGCAACTAATAAATTTGAGCAACGATCATACTTGAGTCACTTGAGGAGGAAAGCCTTTCTCGTTTCTTCTCTCAATGTATAAAACCAAAAACTTGTACAATCAAGTGAGGGCAGCTGTGGATCTTTATTCACCTCAAATGTCTATCAGTCATTAATAGAAACTTTTATTGTTTTTTCTTAGATTTCCCAGCTGATTAAAGCAAAATTCTCTGAATTAATTCAGAGTTTTAATTTTTATAGTTTACACCGCTTAATAGTAGTTTTAAGTTAAAATATAATTTTCAACAACAAACAGATTAACGAGACATGGGGGGAACGGTTACCGCCAACCTCGAATGTGTGTCAATGAACTTGGCCTCCCTGCCAGCGACCAAGATATCACACGCGAGCGCGATCTCGAAACCGGCGGTGACCGCAAAACCCCCGATCGCACCGATGATCGGCTTCCGGCACCTCTCCATCTGGATCACGGGGTTGGTGTCGGGATTCTTGACGTCGCCCTTGAACACCTCCTCCGCCGCCGTCAGGTCGACGCCGGCGCAGAACGCGCGGCCGCTGCCGGACAGGACGACGACGCCGACCGCCTCGTCGGCGTCAAGGCTCTTGAACGCGCGAGCGAGGTCGGTGATCATCGCCTGGGTCAGCGAGTTGAGGGATTTGGGCCGGTTGATCGTGACGAAGGCGATGCCGGCGGCGTCGCGCTGGACTTGGATGAGGTCGCCCATTTAGGAATTGGGAGTTGTTAGTGGGTCGCCGGCAAGATCCGGTAAGGTTATCGGAGTTTGGGTCGATGGGTTTGGTTTGGTTTTATTTGTAGGCGAGGGTGAGAGCGGCATGACGGTGAGATTATGGGCGAGTGGCGCTCGTTGAGGGGCGTGGAGACCGGATCCTTTGTCGCTTTTCGCTTCTTGTTGGGTGGCGTTAGTTATTGGACTGGATCAGTTTCGGTGAGAGCAGGACAAATTTCGTCAGCTTTCTACGTGGCATGCAAATAAATTACAGGTTACATGTGCATTATTCAGCTGCTTCGATTCACGTGCACACATATAATAAGAAAATTAATTTATATGGATTTATCTTCTTTTCTTAAATATGTTATATGTATGGGCGGGCTTCACGTACATATTATAAGAGATAATAAGAGTTTCAATCTACGTGTCAACGCGTGATTGATCCTCTTATTGTATGTGTGTGACTCAAATACATAGACCGAATCCTTATCTAGTACTGAAGTAGAATTTTGAAAGGGAAAAAAAAAAATCCAATTATTTCAGGAGAGGGAGCTGGCTCAAGGGCTGCATCGAGATAGCATAACAAGATTGCATGGACAGACACAGAAATAACTGAGAGAATAGAGGACAGATCTAAGAAATCTACACATGCCTCACAGCGAAAATGACTTAAAGTAATAATAATGATTGAATAATAATACCTGATTGACTTCGCTTCTGCAATTTCTCTGTCCCATTAATCTTCTTACAGTTCTGCAAAATACAAATATATTAAGAAAAAGCAGTAGAAAAATTAAAAAAGAATTTGTAAAGTCTGAATGAACCAAACGCCAAATGCACCTAAACATTGGGCATGTGTCCTTTCAGTAGATATGAAAGAATGATAGAGATATAAAATACTGTCAACCAAACAACTGAAAGAAAAGGAACAAATATTGGATTTGGTTCCGCTTCTTTCTATTATTATTAACCTTCTTCATCTTCAATCAGTTGTGCTATGTTAGGAAACTGAAAGGAAAGAATCTCAGATATATCAGGGTTACATAAAAAGATAAACTAGTCTGTAAAACACAGCCTCACGTAACAAAGTATGCATACAATCACAGATAGGTATCATGTCTCAAACAGTTTAAAGCTTTCAGTAGACTAGAAAGAGAGGCATAAAAGGAGTAACAAAAAGAACTAAATAGTTGAACCGAGAGAGAGAATAAAATTCGAACTGCATAAAGATTTTTAGTACACCTTGAAAGATTTACTACCATTTCTTGTTCATACTACTGTTCTCCTCCTACGGTAAATGGAAACATGTTAAGAGTAGGGGTGCAAATGGATCTGGTAAATCTGATACGATCAGATCTCTATCCGCTTCAGATGCGGATATGGATATTAAAAGCAATACCTAGACACGGACACAGATGTAGATATTGAAAGCAACGATTACAGACATATTTTTCGGTTCACGATTAGATATATCATATATGACTACTAACGGAGTTCACAGAGTGGAACAAATGAGTATGGATATCCAATTAAATAAAAATAAATTATAAATTATAACAAATGAATATGGATATCGACCATCACTATAATTCTCGTTCTCCTCTCTTTGCCCCCACCATCACCATCTCCTTCTCTCTCTCACCCCTTGCCGAACCTTAAGGATGGCAGGCCAAATTCTCGGAAATGTTGAGACCCCTATTGGTTTGTGCGAAATTTGGGTTGACTCGAGTAACCCGAAAAAATTGTGATTGGGTCAGGTTAACTCGAGTCGACTCAGGAAAATTCAGGTCCGTTGGGTTGACCCGACCCTATCCAATTTGTTTAAGTTTCTAACGGATCTAATCTGATAGGTGACTAAGTGAATTTTGGATGTTGATCTATTTAGTATTGGAAGCATTAATTGAGCTATTGAGTATTTCAAACTGTGGATGTTGATCTATATGTGAGGTTTAATGGTCTCACATTAGCAAATTAAAGAATACCCTTTTTTAACCCAACTCGACCCAATCCGGGTCAGGTATGAAGGAAAGGCACATATCTGAATATTATTTAGTACGGTTCGAGAAAGGCTATATTCGAGTCAGGTCAAAATTGACGAAACGGAACCCAACTGATTAATTACCACCCCCACCAACCTTCCACTGCTAGCCACTTCTCATACCCTAATCATAGAAGTTGGATCCCAAGTTCTACTCCGAGTAACCCAAAAGTTCACTTCTCGCCAATTTTTTTACTTTCAAAGTTGGGGATGTAATTGGGTGTTTGTCTTCGCTTATGACATAGAGGAGGGTGTACAATAGTTGATTCTATTCCAAGTGGAAACAATTTCCTGATAGCATGTCAAGGACGACACTGACATGCCATTGCGAGGTGGTTGCAGAGGATGATGGATGGATGAGTTAAGATGGCTACATGGTGAGTTGAAAAACAGTGGAGCGAACATGACGGAAGGGAGTAGAATCAATCAGAGGCCAAGTCTTTCAAGCTGGACGAAAAGGTTAGGCACATGAGTGAATTGTTGCGGAAGTGGACCACCATCTTGTCCCGAAAGTGCTTGATGTGTTGAACTGGATTGCTCATTCTGGAGTAATAGTCGAAGATCAGAGTTGTGAACTTCTTTAAGAACTCGCACTCCAGAATCTCTTCGGAGAGGGGAGAGTCGGGGACTTTGGCAGCTGCCAGTGTCAGTCCGCTACAAAATTGCAGCTTCGCCTCCCGAACCCGCCTCTACACCAGTTCGTCGAGGGTTTTGATGTCGGGAGCTCTTCAATCTTTCTCCGAATCTGGCTGTGTTGAACTTCTGCTTGGTAACGAGGCGAGTTTGCTTCGTTGTTGGAGCTGTCTGCATATAGGCTCGTTGGTCTGGTCTGCCTCAGAGTGATGGGCCCATCGCCCTACGTCTCTCCAACTCCAGATTCGTCCACCGACTCTGTCTACGCCTGAGTGCCTTGGAGGGTGATAACTTGAGCCTGAAGTTGGTCGTTAAGTTTCCGCAACGCCTCCTGTTCACATACGACATTCTCGCAGTCAAGAGCTGTTGCTTCCGATTGCGATCTGAACAAGCTTACTGCTTTTTCATCTTCTCCTTCATGTCGGCGAGCATCTGAAAAATATGGCCTTCGTATAATGACGATTGAGCGCTGGTGGCTGTTCTCTGAGACGAGGAGGAACCGACGTCATCTGTGGCGTGCTCATGATTGATGGCATGTGAGGGAACGGTGCCCCCGTGTTGGTATTGGTTCCACCTTTGGTCGAAGGGGCGCCGCCATTGTGGATGATCGGCTACTTCTTGGGGCATCGATGCTAGAGAAGAGGCATTTTTAGGAAGGTTTGGTTGGAAGGGAGGGAGACTCAAGTGTAGATTCGATAACTCAATGAAAGCATCAGTTTGTGGTAGAAAAATCTCACCAGTTTGTAGTGGATGAATCTTCACCACAAGCGACTGGACACTTCAAATCAAACTATCAGAGCAGAGGAGAGACATTTTTCAGGTTAGGAGCACCAGTGTAGCGCTGACCTAAGACCATCGGGCGTGAATCAGTAAGTGGAAAGACGGGAGGACCGAGCAGAGGAACACTGTCGGTGTATTTTTGTGTATTAGCACAAGAAAACTGCAAGTATAGTGGGATGAACTAGAACAGGAAAACTGCTAGTGTAGTGGGTTGGATTAGCATAGGAAAACTGCTTGTATAGTAGTGTGTGAGCGTGCTTTGAGGTTCAGGGAAGCAACCCCTTCTCCATGGAGAAAAAGGATAATATATACCTGACATGGATGCTGACATGATGCGAAATTGATGGACTGTTGTAACTGTACAATCTGCACATGCTGAATTTGTTGTAACAGATGTGATCACCGACACTGGTTGGTTGAGATTACATGCAGAATAATATATCACTATCTATAGTTGCCCGCGTTGATAGGGACATTGCACGTTACGAACGTAGGGGGAGGAGCTGCATAACTGTTGGCAAAGATCAAGGATGATCCATTATTAGAGCTTCAGGATCGGAGCTAAAGCCTTCGGAATGAAGAGGGTCTAGGAGTGGAAAAGAATTTGCCATGCGGGCACTCAGGTTCGGTCCTTGGCCACAACAATTTTCTTTAAGGAAAATCTAAAAAAAATTTGAACTTGTGAGGATTCAAATCAGTGACTAATAGGGATTTTGAGTCCTCCACTTTATTTATTAGCTTAGGTCAAGTTGACGTAAGATTGATGGACAAAATAGAAAAGATTAAAAATAACTAAAATTTATTTGTCCTTGATTGTCAACCCTGGGCAAGACCAAAATTCAGAAAAAAAAATAAATATTGCTTCGTCCGTGGTTGCCAACTCCGGACGAAGCAATACACAGGCAAAAAAAAAAGGAAATTGTCGCCATGCTAGCGGGTCAAACCATCTCGCCGCTGAGAGGTCGACTTTTGAAATTAATTTGAGGGGAGGTCGAGTTTTACAATATTTTTTAATTTGAGGTTTTTTTTTTTTTTTTGAAAAATAGCCCTAAGCCTGAAATCTAATTAAGTATGGAAGATCACTTAAACACGGCTCAACGCCAGGATTTAGGTTAATGAGAGGTGCTATGTTTCATGTCAAAATCGAGATATACGTTTAAAACAAAAAAAAGTAAGGAAAGAATACCATGTCAATTTCGTGACAGAACGTGAGAACTCAAAACAAGTTGTTCATGAAAATTTCTCTTTAACTTTTCAGAAAAGAATAATATTCCGACATGAAATACATAGCACCGGAAAGAAACTAGTATTTTTCCGCTCTGGATAAAACATAGAATCAACGGCTTATGCAAATTAAAATTGCATTTCTTGCCACAAGTTGTGGAAACTATTTTAGTCAAATATCAAGAGAGACACATTGTCCCAAGTGATTCTGCCAAAAAAAATACAACATATAGCAGTTCTGAGCCTAAGACTGATACTGTTAGGAGATTATTTGGAGAGACAGAGTTCCAGCATTCATCTGCAAGAGTTGCATGCAAACAATTGCCAGTGATATGAGCTCAGCAAACAGAGAGAGAAAATAGGAGAAACTAATATGTTGGGACAAAGAAAAACATACATACAGGGTAACGTTTTGCCGCAAATTCAATCTTTCTATTTTTGAGCAGTTCCTCCTCATACATACAGGGTAAGATCATTCCCTAATGTTGTATCAATTAAAAGGTTGCAGTACAACAAACTGAGAATACTCTGATACAAGAGATTGTGATTTTTTTTTTTTTTTTCTTTCCCTTTGAGAAATATTACAAGTGATACTGCAAGATATCGCAGTTGCTAGAACATTTCTAGCAGAGCTAAGTTTATTGAACTTGCCAAATACAATGACCAAACCATCTACAACTTGGAGGCGGGCTTCGAACTACGACTAGCTATGAATTTTTGCATTTCTGCAAATTGCTCCTTGATCATGCCATCATAAAAGCTGTGACCTCTCTCCTGCAAATTATTACCAAAAAGTGACGTGTGACTAGAAGCATGATTATAACAGAAATTAAAGAAAAAGTATCAAATAAACATCACCAGTGCCAAAAAAACCGTATCTTCAAATTCCACTTTACAAAAGTGAGAGACAAACATTATGCAGGATATCTGCCTGCTGTTAGGTGTAAGGTGTCAAATTAAAGATTCTGTAAGTTTAGAAAGAAGCTCACCTTTTCAAGGGCCAGGGCATGAGCCAGGTCCAGTTTGAAGCCATCATTTATAACTGATTTGTACCTAAACACCATGTCCCTGTTGTTTCTCAGAATGGCCTCTGCAACCTCCTTGGCTTTCTTCAAAACCTCACCGTCCCCACGACATGGTTTACAAGCCCCCACTTCTCTGCCATGTCTGCAGTTATAGCCATGCCAGTGAGTGACACTTCACGAGCTCTATTTGGTCCTATGATGCGTGAGAGCTTCTGAGAAAGGCCCCAGGAAGGAAATATTCCGAACCTGAATCAAGAAATTTGAACAATGAGGACAGCTAAGCAGTTTTGGTTTAAAAGCAGAATGTGTGTGCGCATGCGTGTGCAAGGGTGCATGCATTAAGAAATTTGAACGATGAGTAAGACAGCCAAGTGTCAAGGTTCAGAATGTATGTGCATGCATGCACAAGCTTCTTACCTTGTCGTTTCTCCTTCTACAGTTACATTCTTTTGTGTGTCAGAGATTTCATTCTGCAATTTGATGGTGTTAGGATTGTTATACACAAATCCAATATTTCTTGCTCTGTCATCTCTTCTTCAACTGTCAAACTCCCATGTTTGTGTTGCCCCAAAAAATTAAATAAAGTAATTTATCCCACTCAACTTCCACTTGGCACACTATCTAGGTAGCAAGGCAGCTCTTACTGGTTCTAGGATATGGGTGCCTTTCAGCAGCTTTGCCCCCGATATGTTGCTGCTCTCTGCAGCCATCCAGTCAAACCACGGTGCCAGCCGTGTTAAATAATGTGGCCCAACCATCAAGTCACCCCTCACCACCTCTGCCATCGCTGCCAGTAGTAACCTGAAAGTTGGCATGTCGAGCACACAACGAGAGAACCAAAAGTTTTTTTTTAAAAAAAAGGGAGAAACAAAGAGAAGCACACCGTTTAGGTAATTACAGAAGTACAAGACTTTTGTTTCTAGTGAAATTCTCCCATTCCTACTTCTTTAACACTATGTTTCTGTGATTCTAGCAACACTCCTAGTATAATTCTTTGGGATTCTTCACACCCTTGGTGATCACCTTAGCTCACTCATTCACACACTCCAACTCTCTCTACACATACCTCACTAGGAGCACTTTCTACTTGTTTCCAACTTATCTTATAGCTAATGAGACGTGCCTATCCTTTTTTTACAGTCATTGCCAATCGATATTGAAGAACTCTAGAACTCTAGATAGATCATCAGCCATTTCCGATTTAGTGTTGGCTGCAAGTGATTCAACCTAGACAAAAATATGGACTCATAGGAAATTGGTATTGTCCTTTCAGTACTCCCTCTTAGAAATGACTTCTCTACTAGCAAACCTGAGTTATCTTCTTGCATTCCACCCATAAGCATCCTGACAATTTTAGGCACGTAGAAATGCTTGATAAAATCTCTCGTAGTCCCCTCATTCTTTAAGAAACACCATTTGCTAAAGACGAGTATTAAATATTAAGGTGGCAGGCGCTCTTGATCCGTGAGGCATAAAATGTGGGAAAATTATATACGAATTACTGCTAAGCTATTTTAAATTAAACTTTCAAGAAGGAAAAAACTTCTCTTGTTTTGACTGTGGCGTGCAAAGCACTGTCCTTAAGAGTAGATCACGCCCATCTGAGAGAGTATCTCGGTGCAGCAGGTTGAAGGCGGCCTACCCTCCAGGATTCAACGATTGTTGACCATGCAAGCGTGTACTTACAATGCACAGGCCCTCAAACAGCTCGATTTTGTTTCCTCTAGAGATGCAAAGAAGCACATACGAGTTTTAGGAAATTTTAAAGGAGAAAGAAGATAGTTGAGTTTTGTCTTTGAGAGCAGAGATCAGGTCCTTTATAAAAAGAGTTTTCCATCATCAGAAAATCCTTAGGCAGAGAATACAATCCTTGAACAGAGGAAGAAATCTTGCCTTGACCAGCGTTCACTGCAGAATTTGAGCAAAGAGTTCCCAACGGCTAACTTTGACCCAATGACAGGACATGAAAATGATGTGAATCTCAACAGCTATTTTTGACCAAATCTGGTGATAAGATTTGAAGGGATTTTGTTTTAATTTTAAATTCAAAAATAAAATTGGCAAAACTTAACCTATTTGGGTCACACTTATGAGGCTCTGAAAGCCGGATTTGCACCCCTACCGGTGCACATGCACATTAAGATTTTCCAGATCCGGTAACCAATTTTCTTCATTGGGCCTCACTAGGCTTGTGTGCGCGTGAGAACCCCTTGATTTCTAACCCCACACAACCCATCATGAGAGAGACTTCATATTTAAAACTATAGAATTTTTTCTATCCAATGTGGGACTATAAAAACTACTTAATTTTGAGATACCCTCAAATACTATCACCCACTATTTCAAAATTAAAAAAGAAAGATAATAAAAACGAGAAAAAAGAGGAGGAATCAAATATGAAGGAAACATGAAAACTCAATGCCTCAATAGTGATGACTTTTGGTCTATGAACCACTACTTAGGATATGTAGGTGTGTCCTATAGGGAGTTGGTGAAACATAAAATTTCTATGAACCAATCTTCCCAATTATAGATCATTGACCTACTACCACATATCATTCTCAGAACCAAGCTGTTCAAAACGGGTTGGCACGAATTGGCCATGCGCCCTACCTGGATATTTATGAGCACTCTAGAGAATATGTCTACATTCTCATAGGAAGCGGCCCCACTTTTACACTCATATAGGTGAATTCATCAAGTGTGCATTGCAATTAAACACACCACTCAATAAGGGCTATGGTAATCCATTAAGAGCTAATGCTCATCCTTTGTACATTGCAATTTGTACTATTTACATCATACGAAGGAACTTCTCAATAATAAAATAATGATATTGCATCACTAAGTCAACAAATGATTTGTTATTATGCATATGAACTTACTTCATGAATTCATTAATCACATAGGTTAGGTTATTATTATTTTGACTTTTTGTTATAGACACGAGTTCCATTCCCCTCGATGTATTCTCCACTAGTTTTCTCCCTAGTGGTTTGGTAAATGAATCACTTATATTAAACTCTAACCTCACATAGTCAAGAGATATGATCCCATCATCTAGTAGCTGCTTTACTATTTTATGTCTTAGGCGTATATGCTTACTCTTTTCATTGTATATTTTATTCTTAGCTCTAACAATAGTAGTTTAGTTATCACAATGAATAGACACAGACAAAACTGATCTCTTCTAAATTGGTATATTAATCAAAAGATTTTTGAGCCACTCAGCTTCAGTACCTGCCTTTCTAAAGTAACAAACTCGGACTCCATAGTGGAGCGAGTTGTGACAGTTGAAATCACCTAGAGGGTGGTGAATAGGTGACTAGCTAATCTAATGATGAATTAATGTGGAATTAAAACTATTTATACAAACTAAAAACTATTAAGCTAAACATACCAAGTATAACACAAGAGTGTAGCCGAATTCCCAGTGAAAGGCTCTGAACTATCTCCTCAAGATTCCTCTAAATAAGAGTTGAGGTGCCGCTATGGCTCTCTTGGTTGAATACAAGTGTGAGCAAACAATCCACAAGCATATAACAATATGACACAAGATATATCAACATATAAGATATAAGCAATGTAAGCATGCAAGATATAAATACAAGTGAGAGATAGAGAGAGCAATCGCAAACACGAAAGATTTGTTTCGAGGTTCGAGCACCCTTACTTTACATCCCCGCCTTCAACACTATGAAGGATTTCCATTAGAATCGATCCCACCGAATCAATCGGTGCCACAACACCTACAAAGAGTTCACACTAAACTCTTAGACTCACTAGTCTCCTCACTTGTTCCCGCAAGAACAAACACACGCAAGCGCACTAGCTTGCCGAGGCACACCTCTACACCGAGCTTCTACAAGAACTCGAAACAACACGAACCCGTAAGTTCGCCTCCTCAAATACAAAGATAGAACACTTGGTGATCTAAACACTTTGATCACCTAACCTCTCTCACAACAAAGATCTTTATAAGATTGATGTAGTAATGGATAGCTCAAGTATGTGTGAGAAAAACTTGGATAGAATTTGTGATGAAAAACTCAAGAATTCTCTTTTTCAAAACACTCTTGAAAAACTCTCCTTTTGATATGAAAATTTTAGCTCTAAAATAAGTAGAGATAAACACTAAAAGATGTAAGAAAACTTGCTTGTAAACCCACTTCAAATCTTA